>JAJJKW010000310.1:0-53587 GCA_023805745.1 Isotricha sp. YL-2021b | reverse complement strand
TTCATTGGTTATTGATATATTTATCATATTTATTATTATTTTTTTATACAATTTATATGATTGATGAATAATATATAAGAGGAAGGATAATGATAATTGTATCAATTCCACCTAAATACTTATTTTAATCTGATTTCTTATATGCCATTTTTTTAATATAAAAAATTTTGCAATTAGACTCTTATAAACCTAAATTAAAGATGTTCTAAAGAATCACTTTTTCATAGACATGAGAAGGTTAAAGAATAATATTTATTATTTATTAATTCATGAGAAACAAATAAAGTGAAATTATCAATTATTAAAATTAATTCAAAATTTTTTTCTTTAGTTAAATAGTTAATGTTAATTTTAAAAAATTATTCAAGAAATTTGATATTTTTTTTTAAATATAATTTGAACTGAATTAATTTGATAGCTAAAATATTCAAAAAAAGATATTATAAAATAATATAAATCCCTTTAAAAAATGAAATAATTTATTATATTTTTAAAATTTAAAAAAGACAAAAAATAGAAAAATAAATTTGATTTTTTTTAATTGTCAAAATATTTATCAAAAAATCTCTTTTTGACTTTAAATAACAATCAAACAAATCAATTTTTATCTCAAAATTTAGCTTTTTTAATTAATTATTCATATTCAAAGATAAAACTATAATAATAAGAAGTGTAAATAAAGGTAGATATTCATAATATTTTTATTAATATCCTTTTTATAAAATAACAAAAGATTCACCTAAGAAAATAGAAACTTTTTAACCTAAAAGATAAAAATATAATATGAATGAATATTTATTTATTTTGTTTATATATTTTATAATAATTGAAAAAATTCAAAAACATTTTGTATTTATACTAATAATAAGATATATATTTATATTATAATATTAACAACATTATAATTTTTTTAATATTTAATTTTTATTCTTCATAATACTTATCCAATAAATAATAACTAGCAGTAGCGTAATTAATATCATTTTTCAAAATACAATTTTTCACATAATTTTTATCAAAACCTAATTCAGATAATTCATCTAAAATTTTGAAATTAATATTATTTTCATCTTTAACATTATTTTCTCTTCTAGAACTTAAACCTTCTTCAATTTCATTATTAGGAGAAAAGGCTTTACTATGAATTTTACTATAATAACTTCCATTATAATTATAAGGAGAAATATCATCATCTTTTTTTTTTCCTTCTATAGAATCTTTAGGAGAAATAACAATTCCATTATCAATTTCACCATTATTATTTAATTCATAATTTCTATTTAATTCTTTTACTTTAGCACTAAATTTTATTACATTATTTTTAATTATTAAAGATTTATTATTATAATCATATTCATTTTCTTTAATTATATTATCTTCTGTCATAGAAGAATTAAAAGGAGCTAAAATTAAACTTTTACTATTAATATTTCTATTTTCATTTTCTTCACAAGTATCTAAATTTCTTAAATCAAAATATTCAACCATATCATTTTTATTATTAATATCTCTATAATCTACATTACTTTTCGCCAAAAGAACTTTTTCAGCATTAGTAAATAAATTATAATTTTTATTATTATTAACATCAACATTAATTAACCAAGGATGATTTAAAATATTATTAATATTAATTCTTTTTTTAGGGTCAACTTCTAATAAACATTTAATTAAATGTTTAGCATCATTAGAAATATCATTAATAACATTAAACTTACCTTTCATAATTAAATCATGTAATTCATTTAAATTATTTCCTTTAAAAGGAACAGTTCCACTTAACATAGCATATAAAACAACACCACAAGACCAAATATCAACAGAAAAACCTTCATAACCTTTATTTTTTAATATTTCTGGTGCAATATATGCAGGAGTCCCACATTGATCATACATTTTATCATTTAAATTTATTTTCTTTGAAACTCCAAAATCACATATTTTTATATTATTATTTAAATCTATTAATATATTATCTAATTTTATATCTCTATGTACTATATTGTGATTGTGTATATATTGTAAAGATAATATTATTTGTTTAAATATAAATTTGGCAATTTGTTCATTTAATTTACTTCTTTTTCTAATATAACTTAATAAATCTCCTGCACAAATATATTCCATTACTATACAAAAATGCTTTTGAGTTTGATATGTTTCATATATTTTAACTATATAATTTGATGAAGATAAACTTTTCATTATTGAAGTTTCTAATTGAATTTTAGCTTTTTGACGCTCACTTATTAATTTAGATTTATTTATTGATTTAATTGCAACTAATCTACCTGTTAAAACATGTAAAGATAAATTTACTTTTCCAAAAGCACCTTTTCCTAATAATCTTCCATATTTATAAAATTTTATTTTTGTTGTTGGATATTTATTATTTTTTAAATAATATTTTTTAATATATTGAGATATTAATTGCATATCATGATTATATGCTGAAAATTTGCCATTTTCTTTTAATATACTTTGAACACTATCATATGATTCATTTAAAGTATTTGTATTATTTATATTTGAATTTATATTTTGATTTATATCTAAATTTGAATTTAAAAATTGAAGATATGAATCATTTAAATTTTCTGAATTTTCTATATCACCATCTGACTTTTTATTATCTATTTCTTTTTCTTTTTTATTATTTTCAATTTTTTCTTCTTTTTCTTTTTTTAATTCTAATAGATTTTCTTTAATATTAAAAATATTTTTTTTTTGCTCTTTTTTTTTTGTTTTTCCTGGTATTTCTTTTTTATTTTCTTTTTGATTTGGAGAAATTTTATTTTGAATCTCTTTATTTTTTTTAGTTTCTTTTTGTTTTTTTCTTTGACTTGAAACTAAAATATTATCTTTTGAATTATTTTTAGATTGGTTTTTTGATATTGATATTGATTTTGAATTATCTTTAGAATATGCCTGAAATATATTTTTATTATATTTTATCCCAGAATTGATTTTTCCATTAGAGTTCTTATTATTTTCAAAATTACTATTTTCCTTTTTCTTTTTTTCATTTTTTAACAATAAACTATTAAGATAATAATTATTACTATTAACTTTTATATGTTCATTTTTTCCATTTAAATTATTATTATTTAAATTATTATTGTTTGCTTCACAACTTTTTTTATCATTAGAATTTTTTCTACTATTTTGATTTGTTGGACGTGAAGTTTTACTAATTATTTTATTATCAAAATATAATTTATCACTATTGTTAGGTTTATAAAGACCACTTAAAGTTGAAGAAAATAAAGAACTATTTTTCATATGACTAGGAATAATAACTTTACTTTTATTTTTTTTTGAAATAATTGAATTAAATGTACTTTTAATATTAGAATAATGTTTATAAGAATAAGAAGGAATATATTTACCATAAATATTGCCATTATCCTTATTAGATTTTACATAATAATATTTATCATTTTCTTCTAAAGTACTATTTGACCTTTTTTGAGAGATACTTCCATTTTTTATTTTATGTGAATTATTCAAAAACATTTTATTTTTTATTTTTGTAATATAATTTGAAAAACCATTTAAACTATTTGATGTACATGTATGAATTGTATTATTACTTAAATTAATACTATTATTATTTGTATTTAATTGCGTTATAGATTTTTTTTCTTGTATTTTCATAATTTTCCTTTTTAATAAGTTTTCGAAATTTTTTTCATTTTGTTTTGCCAAAATTATTTTATTATTATTATTATTTATATTATTAGAATTATTTTCTAAATTTATATTTCCATTTAATATTTTCGATTTTAAATTATGGGAATTTTCAAAAAAAAATTTTTCAGGAGAATTTTTTGTAGTTTTAAATCGATTTTGTTTTTTATTTATAATAATCCCTTTATTAAATGATTTTACTATATTATTCATTTTATCTTTATTTGAATTTTGATTATTTATTCTTTTTTGATTGCTTATTTGGTTTTTTAATAAACCCATATTTACTCCTTTATTTTTCAAATTCATTATTCTTTTTAGTAAATATTTAAAATTATTTGATAATAATGATTTTAATTAATTAATTATTTTTTAATACACATAAAAAACAAAAATAATTAAATAATAAAAACTTAAATTTTTAAAAGTCTCAAAGAAATTAAATAAAAAAATAAATAAAATAAAAAGAATAACCTTTTAAAAAAATTAATTTAATATTTCTTATTATCTTCAATAAATTCATTTCTCCATTGTTTAATTTTTCTTTGTTTAAACTTATTCATTTCACCCATAAATTTATTAAATTCAGCATTATCTTTTTGTTCACTTCTTTTAAATAAATTAAAACTTCTAGAAGAATAATTATTATTATTGTCAAATAAAGAAGAATATTTTTTTCTTCCTCCATAATTTTCAATAGCTTCTTTTTCTTTTAATTTTTCTGTAGCATTAAAAATTCCTGGTTCAATTAAATTTCTATTAATATTCATTTGATTATTTATTGTTTTTTTTGAAGAAAAATCTAATCCTTGATTATTTAAATTTAAAACTGGTCTATTTCTAAATTTACCAAAATTTTCATTATCATCTTTATGAAAAGTATAAGAAAATAAATCTTTTGGATTATTAAAATTTAAAGAATGATAATTAACAATACCTAAATTTTTGTTCATATTTTGGATTTCTCTTTTTATTTTTGAATTTTTTTCTAAATAAGATAAAGAATTTGCAGGAATTAAAAGATTAATATTTTTGTTTTTGGAATATAATTTACTTGGTGATGTATAAACTAAATAAGATTTATTTATTTTTGTTTGAGAACTTTTATATAAATTATTTCTGTCATCACCACTTGAAGTATATAATCTTTGAGTTGAAGGTTGAAAAGGACTTTCTTGAGGAGTTAATTCATTTATTAAATCTCTGATTTTCTTATTAACAGACATTGTATAATTTTAATAAATAATATATTTAATATTATAATTTGGAACTTTCAAATTTTTTTTTATTTTTTTTTTGGAATTTATTGTAAAATATTAATTTTAATTTTTTTAAATAATTTTTAAAAAAATTTTCATTTTAAACTTTTTCAAATATTAAAAATGTAATTTAACCCACAATACATAAATAAAAAAAATAATAATTAATATAAATAAATAAATTATACTTTTATTCATCAAGTGAATCAGAAGGCTTAGGTACAACATCACCTCCATTTTCAATAATATTTAAAGATTCAATAATATGATTATCAATTTCATCAACTCTTTTTTTTTTATCAGGATTTAATAATTTAATCATTTGATTCATTCTACAATTTGTTTTTATTATATTTTCTATTCCAAGACAATCTCTTATAAATTCTTCAGATAAACTTAATATTTTTTTATTTTTTGTTTTACAAGGCATTATTTGAATACAAAAAGAATTACATAAAGAAATTTTAGCAAGATTACCATTTTTAATTATTTTCTTTTTTAAACTTTTTTTTCTTTTTTTTGGACTTTCTTTATTAGGAGTTTTTTCAGTATATGTTGTTAATTCAATTTCAATATTACTATTATTGTTTTTATTAGAATTATTTTTTTCAGATTGATTAGAACTATTCTTTTCTTCAGAATGTAAAAAAGGTTTTCTCAATTTAGGAACCATTGAATCATTATCAGAACCCAAAGTAAAATTATTAAAATTACTACTACTATAAGAATTATTATTATTATTATCTTTAAAATTAGTTTTCTTTTTAGTTTCATTATGTTTATTTAACATATGACTAAAAATAACATAATTATTTTTTGTAGAAGCAAAAAAAGCCATAAATACACTAAAACATCTAAATACAATTGAAGTTATTCCTCCTATTTGAGATAATAATTCTTGTACTGTTGGATATGTTCTTAAATAAGTATCTATATTAAAAGGAGAAATATGGAAATTTATTATTCCATAATGTTTTTCACTATCAATTGCTACTTCTTTTATTGTTGATGATTCATCATAAAATGATATATTCGATTCTGATAGTTTTGTTGTTATTATTCCTGTTTTTGTTTGATAATTTATTATTTTGAAATAATTATCTATTGATATTGATTGACTTGAAGGAATATGAAAATTTTGAGAAAAATATACATAATTAATAGGATTTGTATAATTATCATGATCAATTTTTGGTATATTGAATAAAAAATCAATTTTTATGTCTTTTATATTTCCATTTTCTGTATTGTTTATTTCAAAAGATAAAAATGTTTCTTTAATATTTAATTCATTTGTAATATTAGTTATATTACTATTATTTAAACAATAATAATTTGGAATATTTTCATAATTTAAATTAAATTTACTATATAAATCATATTCAATTGGAGATTTAGTTTCAATTTCATTTTCATTATTTTTTGTAATTAAAAAAATAGATAATGTATAAGAATCACTTTCACTCTTATTTAAAATATCAGATTTAAAAAGAAAAAAAGTACTATTTAAATTAAAAGATGTATATTCTAATAAATTAATTTTATTATAAGTGATACTATAACTTTTATGTCCAAAAAATTTATATAGAACTGATGCACTAAAAACAATTGTTACTGCAATCATTAATATTGTTAAAATAACTCCTAAATAACTTGGTCTTCTTTTTTCTTTAAACACATATAAAATTGGTGAAGGACTTAAACAATCAATTTGATAAAATAATCGTTTTTGCATAAAAGTACTTGAAAATGTAAACATTTCTTTTATTATATTATCATTAATTTTTATGTTTATAATTAAATATTTTTTTTTAGAATTGAAAAATAAAATTTTTTTTTTAATTTTAATTTTTTTATTTTTAATTTTAATAAAGTATTATTATTTTCTTTATGTTATTTTTAAAATTTGTCGAAATACAAATTTTGAAAATTTATCTAAAATGTTTAAATTAAATATATAAAATCAGGATAAATGGAAGTTCGTGAATGGAATTATGAAAATAATATTTTAGAGAATGGAAATATTAATCAGGAATCTGCAAATTTGGAAACAGGAGAAACTGGAACAGAAAATTTTGAATCATCTAAACAAGAAAAATCTGATGATAACTTTTCTTTTTATCATAAAATATTTGGGGGAGATTTCATAAAAATTATTATTGGGACTAACCAAACTTTTTATTTTAAAGAAAAAAATAAGGAAAAAAATGAAGAAAAAAATTTATTAAATAATATTCATATTAATGAAGAGGAAGAAGAACTTATTCAATTCAAGAAATTATTGAAAATTAAAAAAAAATATGGAAAATTTTTTCAAGTTGAAAACAATAATTATCAAATAAACAATAATAATGAAAAAATAAAATTAATTAATATTGAAGATAATAATAAGAATAACAATAAAAATAATATAAATAATATTAAAGAAAATAAAAATAAGATTAAAAATCATATAAACAATAATATTATTAAAGAGAATAACAATATTAAAGAAAAAAATGGAAATAATAAAGAAAATGAAAATAAATTAAATAATAAAGAAGAAAAAGAAAATATATTAAATGAAAATTTTATACAAGAAGGAAAAGAATTTATAAAAAAATGTTTAGCCAATAATGAATTGAAAAATGAAGAAGTTCAAGAATTAAAAAAAATCTTTTCTGAAATATTAAAAATAAATTTCAAAAATATTGAAGTTAAAGAAGAAAAAAAATTAAATTTAGTTATTGATTTAGATAAAACATTAATATATGTTACCCAAATAAAAGAACCAGATAAATTTAAAGAAAAAGAAGACGTAATTAAATGCGAATTTTTAAATGAAAATTTATCATGTTCATTTAGAAAAAGATTAAAAAAATTTTTTTCTCATTTAAAAAAATTTTATAAATTTTATATTTATACAACAAGTCTAAAAGAATATGCAAAATATTTTTCAAGTCTAATAGAAAAAACATATGGAATAAAATTTGAAAAAATATTTTATAAAATAACAAATAAAAAAGGAATGAAAAAACGTTTAAATACAATGAATTTATCAAGAAATAATTCAATAATATTTGATGATAAAATTGATGTTTGGGATGATGATTATGAAAATGTAATAGTTTCAAAAAGATTTTTAGATGACTTTAATTGTAATGAAAAACAATTTTCAAATGAGTTTGAAGGTATTTGTTATAATAAAATTAAAAGTTCTTTACAATATAAAACTAATGAAACTTATAATAATATTAAATGCTTTATTTTAAATGAAAATAGAGTTCCTTTGAATATTGAATTAAATAATGAAAAACAAAAAAACCAATTAGATTATTTAATTCCTTTTTATCAATTAATTTTTGTTTTATATAATAAATTTGAAATAAATGTAGTAGATTCAATAAAATTAATTAGACCAACTATTTTTTCAAAATGTATTTTTGATATTTCAAATTCTCATTTGAATGATAAAAATAATTTAAAAGATATGATTTTAACTTTAGGAGGAACAATTTGTAATTATGAAGATAGATTTTCAGCCACACATATAGTAATTAATAAATCAAAAATTATTCAACAAAAAAAATCAATTAATGATTTTAAACAATATCACAATGCGAAATTAATTAATTTACAATTTATTTTTGATTCTTTCTTTTTTTATAATAAAATGAATGAAAATGAACAAGAATATAAAATATTTGAATAAAAAATTAATAAATATTATATCTATTATACAATAATAATTATTAAAAATTCTTTTTAAATAAAAAAATTAAAAAATATAAATAAAAAATTAAAAATTAAAAAAAAATATTTAATAATAATATTAATTATTATTATTTAATTTTCATCTACTCCAAATTCTTCTTCAGTAACATTAATCAAATCACTATATTTCAAATTTTCAATAATAGTAACCATCATATTAATTTGTGTTAAAAGCATTCCATATTGTTTTTTAGATAATTCAGAATCAATAAATAACATACTATAATTCATATTTGAAATCATCATTTTTGGTTTTGCTTTTAAAAAAACATATTGTAATATTGTTATTGAATCATCAACTCCTAATTCATCTTTTCCACTACAAAAAGTAATTGAATTTTGTAAAATTCCAAAAGCTTTATTAAAACATTTTATTTTTTCCATTGGAGTTTTTTGATTATCCATTTCATTTATATTATTAATTGATGTTATCCATAATTTTTCATTTATCATTTTCTTATCTTTTATTATATTTTCTGGCTTTAAGAAATCTAATCTTACACATTTATTATAAAATTTTAAATCTTTTTTTGTCTGTTCTTCTGGAAATAATTTATTATGTAATTTTGATAAAATATAATTATCTAATTCAAAATTCATATTTAAAAATTCCTCAGTTGTATATTTTGCCATTATTGATTCATTTTTTAATAATTTTTTTAAATAACCAAAATATGTATTTAAAACTTCATTTATTTCCAATTTTTCTTCAAATGATATTATATCATTATCATCTTTATTATCTTTACTTTTATTTTTTTCAGTTCTAAAATCTGGGAAATTTTCTATAAAAGAATTTATTTTTCTTAAAGCATTTTGACTTGAATCTTGTTCAATTGTAACTTTTATTAATTCATTTGTTTTTTCATCATATATTGTAGTTAATTTAACTGGGCAATTTAATGTATTATATAAATTTTTAATATTATAACATTTTTCCATTTGTTTTATTTGATATAAATTACTATTAACAATCATATTTAATTTCTCAGCATTTTTAACTTTTAAATAAAATTGATTAATTAAATTTACTTGAAGTTCTTTAATTGAAGATTCAGTTTCATGAATTAACTCAATGAATAATTTACTATAATTATTAAAAGAATAATCTGATGGAATAGAATCTAAATTTAATTGTAGAAAAGTAGCACAAAAAGTTATTTTTTTTGCTTCTTCAGTATGAATATTAAATCCTAATTCATATTTTAAAGTTGATATTATTTGAGGAAGAATTACATTAGCAAAATCAAAATCTTCTTTTAAAATTATATTATTTTCTTTATTTTCTAAATTAATATCTATATTTTCTAAAGTGCTTTCTTTTATTTTTTTTTTTAATGAATTAATTTGATTTTTTCTTTCCAATAAAGGATTATAAAAAGATAATTTATCTGTATTTGAGAAATTTTCTTTATGTAATATATTAACATAACTTAAAACTTCACAACAACATTTTTTAAATTTTGATATTTCACTTTTATCTTTTTCATTATTAAAAATTGTATAATTATTAGATATTATTTTATTAATTTCTGATTCAAACTCTTTATTATAAATGAGTTTTGAAATATAATTAAATGTTACTCTTTTATTTTTTTCATCATCAATAAGAAGACTTTGGAAAAATTCTTCAATTAAAATTGTATTCTCGAAAAGGGCTTTTAAATCAGGATATTCATTATTAAAAAATTTTTGATTTGTTTTTATTATATCAATAATTATTAAAATAATTTTTCTATCAAAGCAAATACTTTGATGTAAAATCTTTTCATTCTGATTTTCAGTATAATTAAGTTCAATATTTCTATTTTTTATATTTGTGTTTTCATTATCTTTTTCTTCAATATAACTATTAAATAATTTATCTATATAAGAAGGTAAAATAACATTATCTCCTATTTTAATAAAAAATTCAAAAAATTTTGGCATTAAATCAATTATTAAATAATTAAAAATAGTATAAGCTGCAATCTGATTTTGGGAAAATAAATTACCTTTTAAAATTTGGTTGATTATTATAGAAATAATTTTTAAATTTTCTTTTGTTTTTTCAGAAATAACATTTGAAGTTATTATACCACAAAAATCAGGATTAATTAATGTTGGAGATAATATAGTTCCTAAAAAGAAAGTAGATATAAACATTAATTGTTCAAATTTTGAAGGTTGAACTTTTATTTTTGAAAATTTATATTTGATTAAATTTGATATTATTTTACAAATACATTTTAAACTATATGGTATTGTTGTTATATTTAATATTAAATCTTTAAATAATTTTTCAATTATTCTTTTTGTGTTTTCAAAATTTAAAATTAAAAGATTTGTTATATCATTATAATTTTTTATAGATTTATTCAATGATAAATTATTTATTTCTTCAAAAAAACTTGAATTTGAGAATTGTTCTTCAAATTCATTATTTGTTGTTAAAAGTGAAATTTGTCTATTTAAATAATCAGTCATTAATAAATTTACTTCAATATTATCTTCTTTATTTTTTATTTTTTTTTCATATTCGCTTAATTTTTCTTTTAAATATGATAAAGTAATACTTTTTGGATTAAAAAAAGCTTCAATGAATTGGTTTTTTGATTCTGAAATATTTTTTTCTGAAGTTTCTTCTTTTTCTTCTTCGTTAATATTATAATTAATATTTCTACTAACTAAAGTATTCATTCTAATATGAACAGGAGAAAAATTTTCTTCATTTTGATTTAATGAAGAATAATCACTAATTAAATTATTCATATCATAAGTTATTGTTCCAGATTGTTTAAATTCACTTTTTTGATAAAAACTTAGTTCTTTTCTATTATTTTCAGAATTTTTAAATTTATTTAATTCATTTTTTTTTTCTATGAAAAATTCATTTATTTTATATATTTGAGGAGATAAAGTTCCAATAATTGAATTTTCAATATCTAAAATTAAATCTGATAAAATTACACATAAATAATTTCTTATATCTTCTTTTCTTGTTAAACAATGAAATAATTGAATTAAAAAAGTTTTATCTAAAAAATTAGAATAAGCAGGAATATCATTTCCTAATAAAGTTAATGGAACATTATTTTCAATTATTTTTTCAAGTAATAAATATATTAAAACAGAAAGATCATCTTGACAAAAAGAAGGATTTAAAATATTTTCATAAAAAAAATTTACTAAAAAATTAGCTAAATATTCAAAATTCTCTTTAGGACATTTTTCAATTAATTGAAGAATTTTTTTATTACTATTTCTAAAATAAAACATTAGAGGAAAAATAAATTCATAACTTGATGCTAAATCAGTCTCAATATTTTCACTTAATATATAATTAATATATTTTTTACTTAAAACATAATCATAAATTTCTTGAATTGCTATTTTACTTTTATAAAAATTATAACAATTTTTATTAATTTGAATTTCCATTTTTTCTTTATTATTTTCAAATCTTTCTTTCATTGATGTTACTTCTTTTAAAAGACTTTGTAAAGTGCAAATTTTTTCAAAAGTTGTTGTTGTTGTATAATTAGAATTTCCTAAACTTGAATTTGATCTCATTATAGGTAATTTACTCACTTTTTCCATAGAATTTCTTAATCCTGTATTTATGTTTGTTGACATTCTTAAAAAAGAAGTCATTTTTAAATAATATATTATTTTAATCAATTATTTACTTTTTAGTTATAAAAATATTTAGTTTAATTTTTATATTTTTTTATTTAATTCCAAAAAAAAAATGATGATAATTTGGAATTTTCTTTTTCTTCTTTTTTTAATAAAAAAAACTTTAGAATCTGAAAAAGGAGTTATTATATATCCAATAATAAAGTATTCTCAAAATCAAAATTTACAAACTTTAGAAGAAATTATAAAAAATTTAAAAGATAATAGTTATTTATCAATTAATTTTCAAATAGGAACTCCAATACAAAAAATTCCAATTTATTTAGATTTTGATAAATATCCAATTAGTTTATCAGGACCTCAAATAAAAGACTTAAATATAATATACAATAATTCAAAATCATCATCTTCAAATATTAATACCACTTATTTAATATTTAATGGAGAAAAATTTTCAAAAGGTTATTTATCAAATGATAAAATAACTTTAAATTACTATGATAAAAGTAATAATAATAATATAGGAGGAAATTTTGAATTAGATAATTTAAAATTTGTTTTAAGTACTGAACAAAAAGGAAAAGAAAGTGGAGTTTTAGGTTTAACTGTTCAAGAAGTTTATCCCGGAAATAATTTAAATGAATATAATTTTATTAATCAATTAAAATTGAAAAAAAAAATTAAATCATCAATTTTTACAATTAAATTTTTTGAAAATAAAGAAGAAGGACAATTAATAATAGGAGATTTTCCTCATAATTATGATAAGAAAAATTATGATGAAAATTGTTATAAAAAATTATATGCAAAAAAAAGAACAGGGACAATTAGATGGGATATTTCTTTTGATAATATTTATAGTAATAATGAATTAATTGAAACTGATGTAAATTCTATTTTTTCTATAGAAAGAGGTGTTATTATTTCTTTTACTGAATATAAAGATTTAATTGAAAAACAATTTTTTAATGAGAAAATAAATTCAAAACAATGTTTTTTAGAAAAATTTGGAGTTATTGATTCATATTATTATTATTATTGTAATAAAGATGTTGATTTAAGTAAATTTCCTAATTTAAATTTTGAATTAAAAAGTGAAGATTTAAATTTGACTTTAACATATAAGGAATTATTTAAATTAATTAATGATAAAAATATATTTTTAGTTTTAATAAGTTCTTCTAGAGGTTCTTATTGGACAATAGGAGAACCTTTTTTTAGAAAAAATCAAATAATCTTTAATCAAGAAGCAAAAACTATTGGCTTATATTTTGGTGAAGCAAAAAAAACTTCTTTTTTTAGTGGTAAATTTTTTTGGATTATTCTAATTATAATTTCAATTGTTATTATTCTTTATTTGGTTAGATTTATTTATTTTAATTATATTAACAAACCTAAAAGACAATTGGCTAGTGAATTATTTGAAAATTATACTAATTTGAATTCTTAATGTTCTTTAAGAAAAATAATTTAATCAATTTAAAGTGTTATTTTTAACAATAAATAATTTAATTTTAATTTTTTAATTTATTATTTTTTTGAATGAATGAAAAAGAAGATATTCAATTAGTTATATCATTATTCAGACATGGAAAAAGAAATAGTTTTATTAATTTAAATAATTCTGAATATAATGAAACAGATTTAACAGAAGATGGAATAAAAGATATAATTGAAAAAGGAGAAAAATTTATAAATAAATTTTTTTCACCAATGAAAGAAAGTCCTTTTAATAAACAAGATTTTAAAGTATATATTTCAGATACAATAAGAACAATTAAATCATTTTTATATAAAATATCTCCATTATTAAGAGAAAAAAATTTTGAAAATAAAACACATCAAGAACTAAAAGATTATACTTTGAAAAATTTTAATACAATTTATGATAATGATTTATTTAATTCATATGTTTATTGTGATGAAATTGCTGCAAAATATTCATATAAAAGTGATGAATATAATAATTTTCTTGAAAATATTGAAAAAAAATTATTAAGTAAATCTAAAAGTACATTAGATTTATATCATAAATATTGTAATTCTCATTTATTTAAAGGAAAACCTTATGATTATTATAAATTAAATTTTATCAGTGATTTTTTAAATTATGTTAATCCTGAAGTTCAAGAAACTTTTACTAAAGAACAAAAAGAAATGAAAGAAGTATTTCTTGAAGAAAATTCATATAAAAAATTAATTGATATAACATTAAATAATCCAAATGTATATATTCCATATTTATTTAAATTAATAGAAGTTTTAAAAAGTGAAATTAATAAAGTATTAAATAATGATAAAGATAAAAAAAAAATTATTTTTTTATCAGCTCATGATTTATATTTAGGAGGTTTTTTAATTGGATTAGGATTAGAGCATGATAATTTTTATTATGATTTTAATGATGAAATTAATATTGTTTTATTTAAGAAAAATGAAAAAATATTAGTTAGAATTGAATATAATGATATTCAATTAAAACTTTCTTTTGATAATAATAATTATGAAACTGAAATTGAGAAATTAATTCAATTATTTAATAAATTAAGTAATTTTGATTATGAGAAAATTATGAAATTTTGTAAACTTGAAATTAACGAAGATTTAGTTGATGCAAATAATTTTTAAATTCATTAAAAAAAATAATACAAAAATTAAAATTTCATATTAATTTTTATAAAATTCATAATCTTATTTATTTATCATTTTGATTTTTTAAAATTTGTTTTATTTTTTCATAATATTGTTCTATTCTGAAAATTAAAGAAAGTTCTTTATCTTTTTCAAATAAATTAATATTTTTATTGTAATGTGACTTTTTAAATTTTTCTTTATTTTCAAAATTTAAATCTTTAATAACTTTATTTTTTTTTATTTTGAGATTTTCCTTCTCAATTTTTTCATTAAAACTTAATTTATTTCTTAATCTATTAGATAAAATATTAGTTGATAAATAAATAGAATTTGGAATATATTGTTTACTTCTTAAGTAACATTTTTCATGTAATAATTTTTGTTTTTTAATTTTTTCTTTTTCTTTTTTAATTTTTTCAAGTTCAATTTCTTCACTTGATAATATTTTCTTTTTTTTTCCTAAAAATCTCATTTTAGAAATACTATGATTTTCTTTTGAAAAAGAAGAAAAATTGAATTTTTTTGAAGAAGAAAATGAAATTTTATTTATTTTTTTATATGAACTATTTTCATCATTTTTTAAAGAATTATAACATTTTCCAAAAACAATTGAATAATGAGGTGAATTATAAATTGTTTTTTTTGAGGTTGATAAATTATTTTGTTTTTTATTACTTTGTTCAATTGAATTCATTTCAATATTATCTAATGATAAATGACTATTTAAATTTTGTGTATTAATTATATTAGTATAAGAAATAAAATTTTGGATTTCATTTTTTGAATTATTAAAATCAAAATTTCTGTTAATATTATTCATTTCTTTTATTTTTTATTTTATTTATTATTAAATTTAATATTTTTATAAAAAAAAAATATCAATAAAATTTAATGATCAAAAAGATTAATCTTATTATTTAATTTATTTATTTGAATCCACCACTGAAGACATAAAAATACCATTTTGGTTATTATATTCTAATTCTCTTGTTTCATTTAATAAAGTTTCATGAAAATCTCCTTTTTCAGAAAGTATTTTAATAAATGAAGGAAGGGAAATATCATCAATTTTAGAGTTCATTGTTTTACTTTTAAATATACTTTCTTCAACGTCTTTATCTACTTCTAATTCAGAATGTTTAGTTAATTCATTTAATGAATTTTCTAAATCTCGGAAATTTATTAGATTATTATGTAATTCATCAAATTTTTTTTGAATTGGAATATCAATTTCATTAAATTTTAATATTTTTTCTATGTTAAAGTCTATATATTGTTTAATATTCATACTATTATATTTATTATAGTTAATGTCTTTTTCTTCTTCTTTTTTATTATATTTTTTTAATAAAAATTCCTTTCCTAAAAAATTTATAAATTTTTTTAAAACGTCTTTATCATTTAAAATGAATTCTTTTATTTTTTCAAAAAAATCAGAATTTGGAATATCTTTGATAATGGCTTCAAATTTTTTATGTTGAGTTGATTCTTGATAAGGATTAATTCCATATTGGTTTTTTTCACAATTAAAAATCTCATATTCTGCTTTTAAATTATTCCTATTATCAAGGTAATTATAAATTAACTTAAAATTAATAAAATCTTTCCAATCCTTTTCATTATAAACTTTATATTCTTTTGAATTTTTTATTAAAGTAAAATAGAAAAAATAGTTGTTTTGTTCTTTTTTACTATCTTTCATTAAATAATCTAAAAGGGAATAATAACAATCAAATAAAGACAAATCCTTTTTTATACTAAAAAGATGAAATCCATATTCTTTAGTACTTTTTTTTCTTATTTTAAATGCAAAATTTTCAATATTTATATTGGACTTATTAATTTCATTCATTTTTAATTTTTATATTTTTATGATTTTATTTAATAAATAAATTATAGAGTTTTAATTTAAAACAAAAATAATTTTTTTTCAATATGGGAAATATTTTTCATACAAAAAGTAATTATTATTCTTCTTTAATTATTTGTCCTCAATGTAAAAATCATATTCCTATAATCCATATTTATTTTCCAAATTTAGAAATTTCCTGTATTTGTCAGAAAAGATTTCAAAAATATATTATTTCAGGCTATTTAAAATCTATTGAAAATAATAATAAAAATTATGATTTTCAAATAAAAAACTTAATTGAAAATTGTAAAATACATAAAAGTTTTTATTTAGATAATATATGTATAAATTGTAAGAAAATACTTTGTATAAAATGTATAAACGATGAAAAACATTTGAAACATGAATGTAAAGATTTAAAAGATTATTCTTTATATATAAGGAATAAATTATTATATAAAAATGAAAAAGATTTAAAAGTATTTTGCAATGATAATAATTTAGAAAATTCTGATAATTTTAAAATGTTAAGTTTATTTTATTTAACAGCTTTAAATAGTTTTAATTATTTTTCAAATTTCGGGTATTATAATATAAATTTAGATAATTTACTTGAAGATATTGTAACAATTATTTCTTGTTTTAAAGAAGAGAAAATAAGTAATATTAAAATTGATAAAAAAATCGAAAAAAAAACAATGAACAAATCAATAAAGAAAGAAAATAATTATTTTTATCCTTTTAAATTTAAATATTCATTTAAAAAAACATTTAAAACTTTAGATTATAAAGATTTAGATTATTTAAATAATTCATTTAAAATTAAAAAAATAATTGTTTTCCAAAATGGGAAAGCACTTATTTTAATGATTACAAAAAATATGGTTCATAATTTAAAAAGAATTTATCTTTTTTCTTTAAATCCATTTAAATTTCAATTTTCAATGAATGAATCTATAAATATTTTAAATATATATAATTATGAAGAAAATAATTTTATAATAACTTCAACCTCAAGTAATTATTCAATTCATATATATTCTTTAGATACTTTAAAACAAATAAATATTATTGAAAATGCACATGAAAATGTAATAATAGATTTAATTTATATTAAAAGTAAAAAAACTTTAATTTCGATAAGTAAAGATAAAACTAAAAAATGGAATATGAATAATTTACATTGTGAATTTGAAATTAATATTCAAAATGATTCTTTTCAAATATATTTAATTTATAGTGAATTATATTATAATATTCTTTTTACAAAAAATAATATTTCAATATATAATTGGAGTTTAAATCATAATTGTATAGAAGAAAAGAAGGAAAAAACTCCTTTTTTAAAACTTTGGAAAATAAATGATAAATATTTTGCAATAATTATTCCTGGAGAAACTATTTTAATAAAAGATTTTATGTTAATAAAAACAATTAAAAAAAGTTCTTTTAATCAACCAATATTAATAATCTTTCCAATAAAGCAAAATTATTTTTTTTGTGATTTTGGAAAAGACAAAGCAGGATTAATTAATTTTAAAAATAATATATTTCAAATAGAAACAATATTTAATTTTGAAAAAGACAGAAAAAAAGAATATATAATTGATGGGATGTATATTGAAAATAATGATTTTATATTTCTTTATAAATTAACAAGTATAATATTTATTCGAAAATAAAAGAAATCTATTTTTAATTTTTAAAAAATATTCTTATTTAAAATCTTAATCATTACTGTTTAATCTTTTTCTCATATCATTAATTTCAATATTTAATCTTCTATTTTCATCTTCTAATTCTATTCTTCTTGCTCTTTCAATTCTAAAATCTCTTTTAAAAGTTTTAAATAATATTTTAACACAAATTAATTCATTATGAGTAAGAAAACTAACTTGATCAAAGGTATTAAAACAATTAAAACAAATAATACTACTATTCTCACAATTTGTAAGATGTTTATTGTATTCATTTAATTTAACTTTTTGAAAACAATGTTCACATTTTATTAAACTTTCTCCACATTTTATTTTATGTTCTTTCATATTAATTTTTAATATATATTCAAAGCAAAAATCACATTTTATCATAATTAAAGCACATTGTTTAATATGTTCATCCATATCTTTTTTTAAACCAATATATTTACAATCTTCGAAAGGACATTCATATTCCCCAAAAGGACATATTAGAATATGATTTTTTAAATTAGCATAATTTAAATTTTGTTCACAACCTTCTTTATAATGATAACATTTAAATAAAATATTATTTAAAAAATTCATAGCATTAATATCACAATTTACTCCTAGAAAAATTTCTCTACAATTTGGACATTTATTTGATTTTTCTTGAAAATCTCCTATACATTTTCTACAAAATTGTTTACCACATTGAGAACATGCAATTGGATAATTTAATATACTTAAACATATTTCACATTCTATATTATAATTTGTATTATCTAAAACTGTTTTATCTATTAATAATTCTTCTGGATATGCATTAGTTAATCTTTCTTGATGAGTATATTTCATTTCTAAATTTGCTATTTTTTGAGCATATAAATTTAAATTGTTTTCATTATTTTGTAATGGATAATTATTTTGATTATTATCATTTGGATATTGATTGATATTATTATTATTATTATCTATTTGTAATAATAAATTTTCTCCCCATTCTATAAAATAAAAGTTTTTTAATTTTTGATATTGGTTTAAAGATTTATATAATTCTTTATATAGATTTAAATTTGTTCTTATAAAATTATTATCTTGTTCTTCAATTCTAATGATTTTATTTTCTCTTAAACAAATTTTATATATTCTATTTCTATTCAAATAAATATTTTTTAAATTATCTAAAGATTTTTTTCCATTTAAAAATCTTATAATTTCATTATAAATTAACATTGGAAAAATTCTACATGTTAAAAAAGATTGATCATATAAAAATCTAACATTTTCAGCATGAGTTTCCATAATAACTTCAAATTGAGCAATTGTAGTAAAAACAACTGGATAAATTTGATTAGGAGGAGAATATTTTAATAGTAATAAAGCAAAAAGATATATTTTTTTAATTTCATTTTCTTTCCTTTCTCCTTGAAAATCTTTTACTAAAAATGAAGGATTATCTAATAATCTAAATATTAATTCTTCAAATTGATTAATTTGTACATTTTTATTAAATTTCATTGTTTGAATATCAAATTTTAGAATTAATTTTTTTAATCTAACTCTATTTTCTTCAATTTCTTTTATAAAAGTTGTAAATAAAAAAAAATCTCTTTCTATAAGATTAGGAAATTTTTGTAATATATTATCAATAAAATCATATTTCATATCAATGTAATTATTTGAGTTTAAATATTGAATAAAAAGTAAAGTAAAATCAAGAAGAAACTTATTATGATTTGCTAATTGATTAATAATTGTATATAAAAATACATTATGAACTTTTCCTCCGACTAAATTATTTTCAATTAAATATTGATCAAAAATACAAAAAGTTTCTGTATTTAAAAAATTATTATTTTTAATATAATTATCCATAGTATCATTAACAAAAGCAGAATATAAATTTTCATTTTTAACACAATTAGTATCGATAAATTTACGATAAAAATTATATTGTTCTAAAGAAGAGAAAATTAAAGAATCTGGAGGTTTAATTTTTTTTAATCCAAGCCAACGAGATTCTGGCTTTAATTGAAAATCATAACAAAAATTATCTCTTTGTTTATTAATTAAAATTGATTTTGAAAGAAAAATATGTTCTTCTATACCATTTTTTCTATAAATTATTTTAATTTTTATTTTTTGAGCTTTAAGTTCATTTGGATTAAATGAATCTGAAACTATTAAAATGCTATACATTTCACCATTTTTTCCTTGTCTAATTTCTAATATTTTCTCATTTGTTATAATATTATTTTTATATTTTTCATCTACAATCATAATATTATTTAAAATATTTGTTTGAACTGAAAAAATAAAATATAACTTGTTTCTATTTATCACATATGGTTCCATTTTAAAATTATAATTTATAATTTAACATATGAGATATATAATATTTATGATAATTTATGAACAATTATTAATTATTATTTATTTACAATAATTAATTTCATAAATATTATATTTTAAAAAAATTTACAAATGAATAATTGTACATTTTATTCATGTATTCTAATAATTCTTTTAGCTACAGCAATATATAATATAAATAAAATAAGTGATACATATAAAAAAATTTATGAGATAAATCCAAATTTTTATAAATGTAGGAAAATATCAACAACAAGACCAATGGTTCCTTTTCTTCAAATAGATAAAAATACTTTAATATCAATAGAAGTTGATACTTCAAAATTATTTTTCCATTTTAATTATTTATATAAAAAAGAACCACCTGCAAATCCTAAATTTATTTATTTTGATCTTCAAACTCAAGAAATTAAAAAATTACAAGTTGATAATTTTACAAATACAGAAACTTTTTATTCAGATGGGTTTAAATTATTAAATAATGAAACTGTATATATTTTAGTTCATTCACTTTATGATGGAGAAAAAATATATTATTTTAAAATAAAAAGAGAACCTTATTTACATTTAATTTATTATAAAACTTATACTTTTCCATTAAATTATAATGGAATTATTCAAGATGTTATTTTATTAAGTGAAAATACTTTTTATTTTTCTACAAGAGGTTTAATTGGAATGCCAAATGAATTAAATAATTTTGCAAGATTAAGAATTTTATTAATAAAAATAATAAGCTTTTTTTCTCCTTTATTTGATATAAAATTTAGTCATTTATATTTATTTTCCAATGGAAAAATTACAAAAATAAAAAACACAGAAGCTTTAAGAAATGGTTCTTTATCTTATGATAGAAAAAGAAATAGAATTTTTTTAGTTCAAATATATGAAAAAAAAATTAAAGTTTTACAAATTAAAAATGATTTAGAAAATTTAAATATTATTAATGAAATAAATACTGAATTTTTTCCTGGTAATTTAAATTATAATGAAGATAATGGAGATTTGACACTTTCAATTATAGGTTCTTTTAAAGAAAAAACTGAGGTGTTATTTTCTATTGATCATCATGAAAATATTAATTTTCCTGTTTGTCATGGAGGAATTGCAATATATGATTCTTTATCTAAGGATTTTTATAGGAAATTTATTTATTTAAAAAATGATGATTTAAAAATTATTTCTTCAGGTTTATTTATTAAAAATAAAATTTATTTTACTTCATATTATGATAATGGTTATGCAATTTGTGACAATTATATTAATTTAAAAAATTAAAAATTCAAATTTTAATTTATTAATATATATTAATAATTAAATATTCACAAAAAATATCTTAACTACAAAAAAAATAAATAAAATAATAAAATCACTAAAAATAAAATAAACTTAATATTTGGAAACAATGTTAAATAATTTATCAAGAGAAAACTTAATATTAGAACATTCTCCAAAAGAATGGTATGAAATATTTTCAGATCCAAAATTTGATGAAGAATATTATTATTCAGGAAATGATTTAGGATTTACATATACAAAAGAAAACACAATAATAAAATTATGGGCACCAACTTCTTCTAAAGTAATATTACAATTATACAATAATGGAAATCCTGAAATAGAAAAAAATCCATATGAAGAAATAGAAATGAAATATTCAAATAAAGGAATATTTGAAATTAAATTAAATGGAGATTATTCTAATAAATATTATACATATAAATTACATGTTAACGGGAAAATAAATATATCAAATGATCCTTATAGTAAAAGTTGTGGTGTTAATGGTATAAGAAGTTTTATATTTGATAATACAATAACCAATCCTGAAAATTTTGAAAATTCAAATCATGTTTTTCATGATATAAATGAAACAATAATTTATGAATTACATATTATAGATTTTTCAAATTCTAAAACATCAAATATAAAAAATGAATATAAAGGAAAATTTTTAGCTTTTACTGAAAATGAAACTTATTTAAACAATGATAAAAATAGACCAACTTGTTTAAAATATTTAGAAGAATTAGGAATAACTTCAATTCAATTTCAACCAATATATGATTTTGGGTCAATTAATGAAGATATAGATAAAGTTAAAGATGATAATTTAAATTTTAATTGGGGATATGATCCAATAAATTATAATAGTCCAGAAGGATCTTATTCAACAAATTCAAATAATGGAATAAATAGAATAAAAGAATTAAAATTAATGATTCAAAATTTACATAATTCAAACATTTCAATTATAATGGATGTTGTATATAACCATACTTTTTATTTTGATAATTCTAATTTTAATTTATGTGTTCCTTATTATTATTATAGACAAGATCCAAATAAAAATTATAATTTAACAAATGGTTCTGGTTGTGGAAATGATACATGTTCAGAAAGAAAAATGTTTAAGAAATTTATTTTAGATTCTATTTTATATTGGGTAAATGAATATAAAATTGATGGTTTTAGATTTGATTTAATGGGATTATTTGATGTTAAATTAATGAATGAAATAATAGAATATTTAAATAATAATATTATAAATGGAAATAATATTATTATTTATGGAGAACCTTGGTCTTGTGGAAAAAGTATTTTTTCTATTCAAAATTATGAAGGGAATTTTGCTAATAAAAGTAATTTAAATTTACTTAATGATAGAATTGGTTTTTTTCATGATAGTTTAAGAGATTGTTTAAAAGGTTCTGTTTTTGACAAATATGAAAAAGGTTTTATTAGTGGAATTAATTTTGAAGAAAAGAGTTTATTAGATAAAAAAACTGAAGAAGAAATGTTTGATGGTTATGAAAGTTTTGATAAAAAAGTTGAAATGTATTTTATTGGAAAAGTTGGAAAAGATCTTTTAGATGATAATGTTTGTCCTCATAATTTAATTAATTATATGAGTTGTCATGATAATAATACTTTATGGGATAAATTAGTTAATTCTGTTGTTTTAAAAGAGATTCATTTAAAAAAATTAGAAGAAGAAAAAAAAATAGAAGAAGAAAATAAATTAAAAGAAGATATAAAATTAATAGAAGAAAAAAAAATAGAAGAAGATAAAAAAAAAGAAGAAAATAAATTAGAAGAAGAAAATATAAAAGAAATGAAATTAAGAGAAGAATTTGAACTAAATAAAAAATATTATTTAGAGAAAAATCCAAAATTAGTAAAAATGAATAAATTAGGAGCATCAATGATAATATTTTCATTTGGAATTCCATTTTTTTTAGCAGGAGAAGAAGGAGGAAGAACAAGATTAGGAATAGAAAATGGATATAATATACCAAAAAATATAAGTGAAATAGATTATGAAAGAATATATCAATTTGAAGATTTATTAGAATATTATAAAAAAATTATAAAGTTAAGAAAAAAATTAAGTAATTTTTATATTTTGAATAAAATTAATTATTATATTTTATCTGATTTACCAAAAGGAGTTATTGGCTTTCATTTAAAGAAAAAAAAAGATGGAGAATTTAAAGAAATTTATTTAATCTTTAATTCTAGTGAAAATGATTTTATTTTTAAAATTCCTTCTAAAGGAAAATGGTTTGTATTATTAAGTAAGGATGATTTAAATTTAAAAAGAGAAAATAATTTAAATGAAGAGAATTTAAAAGAAATTAATGGATTAGATGAGTTTTTAGTTGAAAATATTAGTTGTGGAATAGTTGGGAAAAAAGACTAAAAATTTTAAATAATTTTCAAAATTTTATTTTTTTAAAAAATTTATTCAATAGATGAATTAATAAATATATTGGATTATATCTAAATCAATTATATTTATTAATTTTTTTAACATGTTTAATTATACATTTATTTATTAATAATGATGAATAAAATTATATAATATATATTTAAATTTTTAAAATTCAAAATGTTAACTGTAATTTTAACAAATACAAAATAAATTGTCATCAATATATTTTTTAAAATCAAACTAGATTATAAAAAATCCTTTTTTCATAAAGAGTATTTTACATATAATTATTGTTCATGTTTCCAATAAAATTATAATTACAATTATTGAAATAATTCATTTTATCAATATTTCCTAAATATCCCATTTGATTATTCAAATTTCCATTATTTACATTAAAATTATTAATATTCATCATATTATTCATATTATTTATCATAGGAAAATTCCTTTGATATTGATAAGGATTAAAAAATTGGTTTCCAGTATTAAACATCATACCATTAATATTCATACCTAAATTATTATTAAAATTATTCATGTTATTATTAATTTGTTCTTTTTTATTTTTTTTCTTCATATTATTATTTTTATTTTGTCCTTTAACATAAACATTTAATTCAGGAAAACTAGATAATAATTTATTATATAATTTTTGACCAAAGGTTAAAACTTTTAAATTTTCCATAATAGGACCAACCATAGAAAAAAATTTAGATTTATAAGGTTCTTTTGCTAAACTCATAGTTTTTTGTAAAACATAATTTCCATACATATCAAATAAAAGTGTTTGAACTAATTTTTGATCACAGAATTTTTCAACAATTAAATCTTTTGTTTCTTCATCAGAACAATCTAAACATTTCTCAATTACATTAGAAGAAAATTTTTGGGAAGCAAATTTAGGAATATCATATAATAAATTAGATACAATTATTTTATTTATTTCATAATCACAAACATTAACAACATATTGAACAACATAATTTCCAAATTGATCTGTAAATAAACCAAATGATTTATTTGCTACTGATAATAATAAAAATTTCCTTTGTTTTTGATTTGAATATTCAATACATTTTTGTAAAGCACAACAAGAATGTTTTTTAGTAGATAATTCAAATATATTATCACTTAAAAATTTTATTATAAAATCATTTTTTGGTGATTGAATTAAAGAAACATATTTTATTATAATATGAGTTGCATTTGCATCTACTATAAAATCTTTTAAATTTGGATTTAATAATAATGTATAATAATTAAGTAAATTTTCATTATTTATTATTCTTTCAAATATTTTTTGAATTACTCTTGTTCCATGTTGATTAAAACATAATGAACGAAATTGATTTGATATTTTTTTCTGTAATAATTCACTTATTTGTTCTATTTTTAAATATTCTATAACTTTTTGAATAAAATAATTTCCAAATTGATCATATGATAATTCAATTATTTTATCTTTTATTTTAGGATAAATTACTTCATATGCTAATTTTGGATTTTCTGATATTTTTTTTTGAAGATATCTACATTCTGCTTGTTCTTTACATAAATTGACACAATTTTCAATTAATTCATTATCAGTATGATTATGAAAAATATTATTTTGTTCTAAATTAATGTTATTTACATTTAAATTATTCATATTATTAATATTATTTAAATTATTCATGTTATTGAATGAATTGTTAAATTGATTTTGTTGAAGAGAATTTGTAAAAAAGTTATTTTGAGTATTTTGAGAATTAAGACTTAATAAATTTAATTTATTTGTAATTTCATTTGTTTCTTGATTTGGATTAATTATTTGTTTATTATTCATAAATTGTTGTTCTAAAGGAGAAAAATTTTCTATTGGATTTTGATTAAAATAATTAAATCTATTTTGATAATTATTGTCTATATTATTATTTAAGCTATTATTTTGATTAATTTTATTTTCACTATTATTATTATTGTTTAAATAACTATAAAATATTATATAATATATTTTTACTAATTAAAACGATTAGTAGAATTATTAAAATTATCTTCTTTGGAAATATTATTTTTATTTTCAAAAATATCAGATTTTAAAATAAAATTTTTGCTTCCATGACTTTGAAAAGAATTTTCATTGGATAAATTTAATCCTTGTTCAATACTTTCTAATTTCTTATCTTTATTATCATTTAAAATTTTTTTCTAAAAAAATTAAATAATTATTTTTACAGAATTGTCTCCATCAATAACTAATAAAATATCTTTTTGAATACATTCTTCTGCCCTTGATAAACTTTCTTTTAAAGAAGAACTTATACTTTGACTTTGTAAATCTATTTTACTAATTTGACTTGAATTATTTAAACTTATTTTTTCTTCTGACCATTCATTTTTTGTAGCATTTTGAGAAGTTTTTTGGGATAAATTATCTAAAAAATATAATAAATAATAAATTTATTATTATTACTTTTTTTATTGGTATTCATTATATTTTCTATTTCATTTATTCCTTCTTCTTTAATTGAATCAGTTGATGAATCTTGATCTTTTTGAATGACATTGTATGATAATATCATTTATATAAAATAATGTATTATTTTATTTATAAAATTAATTAAAATGAAAAATAGAAAGTAGTTTTTGGTTAATAAATAATAATTTAATGACATAATTGTTTTTTTATGTTACAAAATTTATTAAAATAATATATAGATTAAAAAATACTACAGCAATTTTTTTTTCTATTATTATTTGTTGGAACACTAAAACTTATTATTTCTTTGGAATCTTCAAAACATTTACAATGATAAATAGAAGGAAAAAGGTCTTTAACTATTAAATCTTTTAATTTAGGAAAAACAAAAGTTCTTAATTTTTTTGTTTTTGAAAAATAAAGAAATTTCAAATTTTTAGTATCAATAATAACATAATTAGTTTGATCTTCATTTTGTAATAAATGATTAAAATTTCTAAATGAGATATCAAAATTATTTAATTTAGAATATATTAAATGATCTATAAAATTTATTATTAAATCAACATTATTTAAAGCATTTCTCATTTTTAAATTAATAAATTTTGAATAAATCTTTTTAGACTCATTTTCATAAATTAAATATCCATTGAAATTTCTTTCAGAAGAAAAATCATTGGTTAAAATAAATCCATTTTTTAGATAATTAAGAACAATACTAATTTTATATTTTTTCAAAAAAATTTTACAATTATGTAAATGAATATCAAGTAAATTTTCTGAATTTATTAAAGGATAGATTAAAATATTATTTGCTTCTTCATCATCTTTCATTATTTTAACATAAGATATATTGGGATTTGGCTTTTTTATTCCAATTTCAACTTTAATATTATTTTTACTATTTAAATATTTTTTAAAAAAAAAAATTTTATCTAAATTTTGACTATTTTTATATTTGAAATATGGATTATGATCAAAAAATTCATAATATTCTTCTTCATTTTTTAAATAATCTTTAGAGTTATTTACTTTAATAACATTCAATAAATGATTATTTGAATAATTTATAATTTCACCATTTATAAAATCAAAATTTGGAAAATCAATTTGATGATGAGAAAATTCTCCAAAAAAATATGAATTTTTGCTATCTAAAATACCAACATCAAGTGAAAATCCTGATTCTATAGTAGAAAATTGATATATAAATCTAATAAAACCAAAAAAAGTATTTTTTTCATAATTAAATATTCCAAATCCTTTAATTATTTTTATATCATTAGTTATATAAAATAAAAAATAACCTTGAATAATTTGAAAATTTTTTCCTATTAAAATTCCTTTTTTAATTGATAAAATATTCTCATTATTTAATTGAGGATTTAAGGTTAATTGTAATAAATGAAATAAATAATCATCTCCTTTTCCAGAAGAGAATTTTTCTTTTTTATGAATAGTTTCACCAAAAAAAGTAAAATTATTTTTATTACATGAATAAGTTTCAATAACCTTAAAATCTTTCATTTTTAAAATAAAAGGACTTTGAAAAAAATAAAGAACAAAAAATAATTTAATCTTACTATTTACTTCTCTATGAGAATTATTTGCTAGATATTTAAACCAATCTAAACTATATTTTGAAATTGGTTGTAAAATATGACAAAGTGAATAATGAACTTCAGAAGAAACTTTACTTACAAAAGAATCACAACTATTACAATAACAAAAGTCTAAATTTAATAAAGATTTAAAATTTATTTTAGGGAAATGAATTATATGAATTATATTTTTTATTATTTTATTTTCATTAAATTTTTCTATTTTATTTTTACAAAATGGACAAGAATTATTTTTTTTTTCAAGCATTCCAAGTATACAATTATTACATATTGTATGTCCACATTTTAAACATATTGGAATAAATTCTTTTTCTGAATAATATTTTATTTCACAAATTGAACAACAAATTTTTTCATTAAATAATTTTTTAATAAAAATTTTTTGATTTATTTTTTAAAATTAAATATATTTAGTTAACTAGTTAAATTTTTATAACTTTTATAAAGTTAAAAAAATGGAAGAAAAATCGAATAAAATTTTAGAAAAGCAAATTACATTAATGTTAAATAATGTAATTGGAGATGAAGAAAAATCTGAAATTTCAGATAAATTAAGTTTTAGTGACGAATTTGAATTCGAAAATGATGATGATAATATTTCTGATATTCATTATCTAGAACATAATATTAGAAACACTAAAACTCATAATCATAGAAATAGTATAAATGATGAAAATAAAACTTTATTTGATGTTCAAGGTTTTAAAATTAGAAATTCGAAAACTCATAATCATAAAAATACAAATTCAAATTCAAATTCAAATTACAATTATAATCAAAATATACAAAATAATAATTATCAATCAATTCTTTTAAATTCAAAGAATAATATTCCTTTATTATCGAATAATAATTTCTTTATAAATAATTATAATAATAGTAATTATCAATTAAATAATTTTCAACCTCAAATTGTACATAATTCATTATTATTGAATAATCATTTTATAAATAATACTCATTATATCAATAGTAATTTCCAAAATATAAAACCAAATTCAAGTTTAATGAATAATATAAATCAAAATCAAAATTTAATTCAAAATAATTTAAAATATAATAATCATAATCGAAGTTATGAACGAAAAAAAACATATGATATTCAAAAAAATTCTTTAGAAAAATCTACAATCAACGAAATAAAAGAAAATTCTAAATTTGCAACAACATCATATACTAATAAAACCAATTTAAAATTAGAAATTTTAATTTATGAAATGAAAAAATTACTAATTAAAAATGATAAAATTGATTATTATATATTTAATAAGCTTCAAGGAAACATAATATCAATAATAAAAACAAATAAAGGAAGTAGAATATTTCAAAACTATTTAAAAAATACACAATGTGATATATTACATCAAATATTATTGGAAATTTCACCAGAATTAAGTGAATTAATAATAAATCCATATGCAAATTATTTTTGTAGAAAATTTTTTACACATTTAAATCAAAAAGACAGAATTGAATTCCTTTCTCATATACAAAAATCTTTATTTTCACTTTGTACAAATAATATAGGAACATATCCAATGCAAGGTATAATAGAATATTTAGGTTCAAAAACAGAAAAAAATATTATAATAAATGAATTAAAAGATAAAATTCATGAATTATCCTTTGATCCATATGGAGCACATGTTATTGAAAAAATAATTTCTTGTTTCGAAGAAGAATATATTTCTTTCATATATCAATATATATCAGATAATTTTTTAAATTTAGCATATAATGTTAATGGTATATGTATAATTAAGAAAATAGTTTCTTTTACATATAAAAAAAACTTTCATGAAAAAATTAAAAAAATTGTAAAAGAAAATTCAATGGAAATTATTAAACATCCTTATGGTAATTTTATTATACAATCTATAATAGAAAATTGGGATTTAAATGAAATAAAAGAAATTATTAATTTATATATTCATTGTTTAATTGATTTATCAATGGATAAATTTGCTTCAAATGTTATAGAAAGATGTATTGAGAAAGACACAGATATATTATTTCAATATATAAATGATTTAGTAAATTCAAAAAGAATTTCTGAAGTTATGAAAGATAATTTTGGTAATTTTGTCATTCAAAAAGCGCTTAAACTTGCTTTTGGATCTAATAAAAATATTTTAATTGTTGCAATTTGTAATAATCTTTATAAATTGAATAATAAAAAATTAATAATTAAGTGGAAAAGTTTACTAGTTCCACATTTAGTAAATAATGATTTGTATGAAAAAAATGAAAATATCAATGAATAATTTTATAAATAAAAATTATTGCTTTTACAAAAAAATGTGAGTAACAATTTATTTTATAAATAATAGTTAAAACATTTTTTAAATATTATTATTTCTTTTGATATAGGAATGATTTTTATATATTGATGAATATGGAAAATTATAAGATTGTTTTATTATAAATTACTATTTAAAATAATTATAATTAAATTATAATATTTTACATTTTGATAAAAATGGATAATTTTTTTAATAACTTGGATAAACTTAAAATTAATATTAAAAAATGAAATTGAAAAAGAGAAGTTTAACAAAATCAAAGACAGAATTATTTAACTATTTTTATTTATATTTTTTTTTCTACAATTTTTTTTTCTTATGAATATCAGTAAAAAAATATTAAAAAATAATAAACAAATGACTTTTAAAAATATGAAAAAGAAAGAGAATCTGTTAAATTATTATATAATTTATATTCTGAAAGTATTAAAGGAATGAAAAATATGAATATTTTTCTTAAAAATACAAATCAATTTAAGAATTGAAAAATGAAAAAATAATTAAATAATCAATTATTTCATTAAAATCTAAATTGTCAAAAAACTCTAAAAGAAAAAAAATAGAAAAGAATGAAGAAATTCTTCTTTTAATAAAAAAAAATAAAAATGTAGGAAAGGGAATTATTTTAGGAAGAAAAAAAAAATAATAAAATTTGTAATTTTTTAATTTAAAATATTGTTTTAATTATTAAAATGAGTATCTTTATCAATAACATTCAATTTTTTTTAAAATAGACTATTTTTATTATAATAATAAAAATGAATGATGATAGAATGAATACAAATGAAAATATGTTAGTAAATACTGAATTAATTAATAACATTTTTAATACTTTAGTAAACTTAGGATATAAAAACTTATATTGCAGAAGACTAATATCCTTTTTTCATCCAGATAGTGTTGATAGTGCTTTAGATTATTTTTCTAAAATTAATGGAAAAATTCAACATTATTTTATTGAAGATGAAGATGAAGAGGAAAATATTTGCTTTGTTTGTGGAGAACTTAGAGAAGATCATTTAAGTGAAGATATTCAAAATGAAAATATAGGAATAGATTTTAATAATGATATTCATCCTATAGATTATCTTGTTAATAATAATGTTCATGTTGATAATAATAATCTCCATTATTCTTTAGGAATTAGTAATAATAATATAGAAAATAATGAAATTAATGAAAAAAAAGAAAATAATGAAATAAATGAAAATAATATAGAAAATAATGAAAATAATGTAGAAAATAATGAAATAAATGAAAATAATGAAAATAATATAAATGAAAATAATGAAAATAATGAAAATAATATAAATGAAAATATAGAAAATAACGAAATAAATGAAAATAATACTAATAGAATAGATATTTTTGGAATTGGAACAATTTATAATGAGATTAGACAAAATAATAATAATAATAATGTCATCAATAATTTTGTTTATGAAGAATATTCTATAAGTAAAAATTCTTCTTTGGATTATGGTGAAATTTTTAAATGTGAAATATGTGATAGAACATTAGGTGAAAACAAAAAAATAAAATTAGAGCAATGTGAACATTTTTTTTGTGAGCATTGTTGGTATTGTTATTTAAAAACAAAAATATTAGAAAATAAATTAAAATTTATAAAATGTTTAAAATATGAATGTTTAAATCCCCTTTCAGAGGATTTCATATTAAAAATAATAGCAAAAAATAAAAATTTAACAGCAAAATATAAAAATTATAAAAATAAATTAGATATAATAAATGATCCAACTAAGAAATTTTGTCCTTATCCAAATTGTAATAGTTTTTTAAAGAAAAATGAAAATAATAAAAACTCAAAATGTGAAAATGGACATGAATATTGTTATAATTGTTTACAAAAACCACATGAAGAAATATTATGTGAGAAAATAATAGATAAAAGTATTGAAGAATATCAAAAAAATGAATTTACTAAAAAATGTCCAAAATGTGAAATTTTAACTGAAAAAAATGAAGGATGTAATCATATACTTTGTTCAGAATGTAATTATCAATGGTGTTGGTTATGTAATAATGAATATAGTCCTAATCATTATTTATTAGGTAAATGTAGAGGATTACAATTTTTTAATCCTAGAAATGAAGAAGATATACAATTAGCTTTTGAAGGTAAAATTATTTTAAGAGAAAGTGAAAGGCAAATTGATATTCCTCGTTTTGAATATCCAAATAATAGAAATTATAATAGAAATAATAGAATTCGTAATCAGTATTTGACTAATTTTAATAATCGTTTCAATAGAGAGAATGATATTGATTTTTCATATGTTGCCCCTGATAGTAAATATAAACAAATTTTAATTGTTTTGTCATATTTTTTTATGGGAAATCCTATTATAATTGTTTCTTATTCTTCAATTTTTATCAAATATTTTCATTCAGATTTTAAAGAATCCATTTTGATTTTTTTTTATTTATGCTATTATCTTAATATTTTTATTTTGTGGATGATTTTTTTTTTTTATCAGTTTCTTTTGAATATTTTTTCATTCTTTTTATGTTGTATTAAATTTGGAAATTCTACTTATAAAAAATTTTTAGGAGAATATTATGATACTTTAATAAAACTTAAAAAATTGGATTTTTTTGATAATTTTGAAAAAAAAAACATTTTTAAAATTATTAAATGTATTTATTATTCTATTATATCAATATTTTTTGGAAATATTTTTTTCACTTTTTTTTTAATTGATAGAGGTATTTTATCTTTAAGATGTTCTAGACATGGTATTTTATCACTTCTTTATTTAATCATGGGCTTAATATTTTGGATAATTTATTTTTTTTTACAAATTATTATATTCTTAATTTTGCTATTGCTTTTTTCTTGTCAAAAATTTTATTATTTTTATTATGATTTGAAATCTGTAATATACCTTCCAAAAAAAATTATAAAAACAATTTTTTGATTAAAAATAAATATTTTTTTATATTTTGAAATTAATAAATAAAAAAGATAAAATATTATTAATATTAATCTAATAAATTCCTTATTTTTTATATCCATTAAAATATTATTTAATTAAATTGTATTTTTTTTCTTTATTAAATAATAGGTTTTTAAAAAGTAATTTTCAAAATTTTTAAAAAGATATATTAATTGATATTGATAAATTATTTTTTCTTTTGAAATAAATTAATTCTTTAATTTATTGTTAAGTTTTGAAAAATTTGGTAAATTATTTTTGTTTTTTAAATGATTTATTATATATATGAATAAATTTATATTTGATTTTAGTATATTAAATGGGTATTTTTTTTAATTAAATTCTTCGAATGAAGAAATATTTAATCTTATTTTATGAATTTATGAAATAAGTAATTCAATATATTTAAAAAATAAAAATAAATTTAAATAAATATAGTAAATAACATTTATAAATAATTCATTTTATATTTTTTCTAAACTTATATAATAATATAACCTAAAAAGAGTCAAATATTATTACATTTTTAATATTAATTATTTTTATATAATTATTGGTTCAATTCATTTTGATTATACATATTTTTCAATATATATTCCCCGTTAATAGAATTATTGTTAATGTTTTGATTTTGAAAAGAATTATTATACAGAAAATTTCCATTATTTATAAATGGATTAATTTGTAAATTGTTTTCAGTTAAATTATTTTCATTAATATTTATATTATTTGGATTATTATTAATATTCCCTTTATCTAATATTATTTGGCCTAAATAACTATAAGATATAATTAATCTTGAATATAATTTTAAACCAAAAGAATAATATTTTAATTTATATAAATGAGGAGCTATTATTTGTAAAATATATTTTTGAGCTTCCTTATCTGCTCTTTGTAAACTTTTTTGAAGAACATAATTTCCAAATTTATCAAATAAAATACTTAAAATTATATTTTCATCTTTTAATGAATTAATCAAAACTTTACAAATTTTATCAGGAGCTTTTTCTAATATTTTTTCAACTACATTTGATGAAAATTTTTGTTTAGAAAAATTTTCAATATCAGTAATTAAAATATTATTTATAGTCTCCATAATATTTTCATCATTAAAAGATATAATAAATTGAATAATATAGTTTCCACATTTATCACTTATTAATTCTTTACAATTTTTAAGTAAATTATCAATTAAAGGTTTTCTTTCATCAAAATTAATTTTTTCAAAGCATTTTTGTAAAACACAACAACCATGTTTATGCATTGAAATAGGAAGAATATTATCAGCAATTTCTTTTAATATAATTTGATTAACGAATTTATTTTTTAAACTAATTAATTTTAATATAATATGACTTCCATTTATATCAATAATAATTCCTTTTATTGTAGGTTTAATAATATTCATAAAAGTTTTTAATAAAATTTCCAAATTTAAATAATCAATTAATTTTTGAATAACTCTTGTTCCAAAAGAATTAATACAAATTTGATAAAAATCAATTTGAATTAAAGCCATAAATTGTAGAAATTGTTCTTTATTCATATAATCAAATAATTTTTGAATAAGATAATTTCCAAAAGAATCATTAACAATTTCTAATATATTTTGAAATAAATAATTTAATATTTTTGGTGTTATATCAGGTTGTTCTTCTATTTTTTTTTGAATTAATCTACAACCACTTTGTTCTTTACATATTTCAACACAATTTTTAATTAATTCATTAGTTGACATTGAAGAAAAATTAGATTTCATATTAATTATATTTTTCTTTTTTTTTTTGAAATTATTATTATTATTATTTTCATTTTCATTTAAAGAAAATACAATTTGAGGATTTTGTTGTTGTTGCATTTGTTGATTTATCATTAACATATTTATAAAATTCGGATTTGGATTTATTTGAGGATAATAATTTAAAGGTTGAGTTGGAATTCCAGTATTTACATTAACATTTACTATTGGATTTGTAGGTATTAAAAAATTTTGTATATTTTGATTATACATTGGATTTTCATAATAATTTTTTTCTTGGATTTTTACATTATCAAAATAATAATCTGATAAATTAAATTCAGTTTTTTTTTTCTGAGGATTAAAATTTTGAATATAATAATTATATGCATTTGAATTTAAGTTTTGATTTAAATTTGGATTTTCATTTTTGTAATTTTGATTTGGATAAAAATTCTGAAAATTATTAATATTATTATTTTTTATATTATTATTATTATTTACATTATTAATATTATTGTGAATATCCATATTATTATTTGGAGAAGAATTAAAATTATTTGTTTGATTAATATTTTCTTTTCCAGAATTATTTTCAATATTTATTAAAGGACTTTTAGAGTTATTATGAGAATTTAAAATAAAATCATTTGGTTTAGTTAATTTTTCATTATCATTAATAGGAGTAGTTTCTCCTAAATTACTATTATCATAATAATTTAAAAGTGAATTATTTTGAACATAAAAGCTAAAATTATATTTATTTTTATTATTAGTAGAAGGATTATTTTTAGAACTATTATTATTATTATTATTATATTGAGATTTAAGTTGATAATTTCTTCCAGAATCATCTAACATTTTCACTATAGCTAATTTATATTCTTCAATTCCGGAAGGAGTTGGTTCACTATCTTTTATTTTTTGAATTGGAGAAGAATCTTCAAAATTTAATCCTCTTATTTGAGATAAAATTCCTTGTTCTTTTAAATATTTTTTATCAAAATCTAAATTATTCACTTTATCTATATATTCTTCATTATGGTATGAATCTTTTCTTTTTATTGCTTTTGCTATATTTGGTATTTCATTTTCTTCTTTCTTTGAAAACGATAAATTTTCTAATGATTTTTCTAATTCTTGAATATTTTTTTCTTCTGTTTTTTCTAAATTGGAATTTTGGATATTTTTCTTCATTTAATTTTAATTTTTCTTTTTTATTAACATAATTTTTCTAATTGTTTTCTTAATTTTTTTATTATTTTTAAAAAGATAAAAAATAATATATTTTATTTAATATATTTTGAAAAAATAATTATTTTTATTCCTCAAAGTATTATTCATAAAATAAATAGATTTAGAAGAATTAGATTTATCTCTTAAAGAAAAATTTGTTAAATTATTTGCAATTCTTTCAGAAGTTTTATTTATTTTTGGTTTAAAAGAATATTGTAGTTTATATTTACTTTTAAGATCAACTTTTTTATTATCTTTATAAAAATTAGCAAAAATTTTTCTTTTTTCAAAAGGAAGAATATTATATAATTGTTGACAAACAGAAATAAATTCTTTTAAAGTTAAAGTTTCATTATCATCTCTTATTTCTTTAAATATAGGAGTTAATATTATTTGTATATTTTTAGGCAATTTATCTCTATTTATTGCTGTACTTTTTATTATTCCATCACCATCTCCATCAAGTATTCCAAATATTTTTTTAAAAGATTTTTCTTTATTATCATTGATTAAATTATTTGAAGATTTATTTATTTTTGGATTTGAAAGACAATTTCGATAAAATTTTTTTTCTAAAGCTTTTCTATTTTCTTTATATAAATCATTATATAAATATAATATTGTATAAGGATCTCCTTTTGTATTTAATCTTTCTAAACTCATTGAATGATTATTATTATATAAATCTGGCTTTGTTAAAAGATAAAGTTCTTCATCTCTATCATTCATTAATTTATTTGAATGTTCTTTTGCTTTTTTTTCATATTGAATAAGTCTTTCATTAAAACTTTCTTTAATTTGACTATTATCATTTACTAATGGCTTAAAAGAGTATTTATTTTCTGATTCTTTTTCTAAAAAATTTCTTTTTTCTTTATATATATTATTATATTGATATAATTTATTAAATATTTGATTTGGATCTGAATTTTCACTTTTTTTATCTATAAATTGATAATCTTTGTTTATTTTAGGGATAAAATTATTATTTTCATTAGGTTCTGTTTCATTATATTTAAGAGTTAATTCTTTTATTTTTTCTTCTCTATAATTTTTATAATATTTTAAAATATTTGGATTATTAAATTCACTTCCTTTTTCCTTTCTTTTTAAATAAGCTTTATTGCTTATTTTATTTATTTTTGGTTTAAAAGGTAATAATTCATCTTCATCTTCTTTAATGTTATTTTTTAAAATTTCTAATTTTTTTCTTTCTTTTTCTTTATATTGTAAATTTTTATCATATAAACCTCTATAATTAAAAATTGGTCTAATATTTTTATTATTTTTTCTTAAAAATTTATTAACATTTTTTTTAGTTTTCATAGTATTATTACTACTATCATTTTTATTTTTAAAATAACTTGAACTTTTATTTGACTTGGATAAATAAAATTTATTATCATTTGATTTAAAAATATCACTTTCTAAAATATTTGTACTATTAAAATTATTTCTAGATGGAAAAGGCTTTAATTCATTTTCAGAATTTTTTATAAAATTTGTTGAAGATTCATTTTTATTCTTTATAGTACTTAAGCTATTAAATTTTTTTGATAAAAGTGAATTTTTTGTATTATTATTTGTACTTAAATTATTTTTTGAATGTTTAATTCTTTTATTTGAAATGTTAAAATTTTCTGACATTTCATATTGAAATAAACTAACTGAATTATTATTTGGTAATTTTTTATTTTTTTTTTCATAATTCATATTTCCTTTATATAACTTATTGACTTTAGGTTTTATTTTTTTATTTTCATTCATTCTATTATTATTATGTTTAATAGAATTATTTGTAAAATGTTGTTTAATCATTTTTTCTTCTTCTTCTTCTTTTTCTTTTTCTTCTTCTTTTTCTTCTTCTTCTTCTTTTTCTTCATCAAAATCACTTTCACTTTCACTTTCACTTTCACTTTTATTTTTTTCTTTTTTTTCTTCTTCATCTTTTTTTTCTTCTTCTTCTTCTTCATCTTTTTCATTTTGAATTATATTAGATTCATTTAATCTTTCTCTAATTAATTCTTCAACTTGTTTAATTATTTCATCCATTGTATCATAATCTAATTTATTTATTTTACAAAATTCATATATATCTTTTTTTGGACTTTCAAATGAATATAATTTTAATTGTTCTACTTTTCCATTTCCTACATCTATTGATAATATCATTACTGGACCTTTTGACTCATTTTCTTCATTTTCTTCTGATTCATTTTCTATTTCTTCATTTTCTTTTTGTATATTTATTTCATTTACTTTTTCAACATTCATTAAAATTCAATTTTATGAAATTAATCAATTTAAATTAAACAATTTTTCATTAAACAAAAAAAAAATTAAAAATAAATATATTTTTATTTCAGAAATATTATAATATTTGAATTTTGAAATAAATTAAATCCAATTTTATATTTATAATTATATAAAGAATTATTTTCTCAATTAAAATATCTTTTTTTCAGATATATGAATAAAATCCTTCAAATTATTCAAAAATTTATTATAGAATTAGATTAAAAATATATTCTAAATTTTCAATTTTGAGAAATTTTTGTAAAAATGAATTAAAATAAATTATATTAGATTGATTATCTTGTTATTAATTAAATATAATAATTAAAAAATAAGATATATTAAAAATAAGATTATTTTAATAAATATAAAATATTTAAAATAAAAAATCAATGATTTCCCTATTTTTTTATTTATTATATTTTTTAATAATAATAAACACAAATTTAAAATTCAAAATAAAATAAAAAATCAATGATGCTTTATTTTTCTAATTAGTTAAATTGAAAAAATATTTATTAATTAACAATTATTTTATTTTTTATATATTTGATTTTTTTATGACACTTCTTTATGTGTAAGTTATTTAAAACATTTTTTATCAGAAATTTATACAAAATAAAAAAATAAAATATTTAAGAACCCATTAAATTACCACTAACAGTTTGAAATTTTCTTATAGTACTATTTTTAAAATTACATTTAATAAATTTAGGAGGACCTAATTGACCTAAAGTTAAAAGTAATTCATCTTTAATTTCTTTATTTTCATTTTTTAATTTATCATTAACTTCTAAACCAAAATCATTATTTTCATAATCTTTTCCAGTTTTTTGAATTCCTCTTAATCTAATAACTCTTTCTAAATTTTTAAAACTAACAGATTCTTGTGAACTTTCAAAATTATTTTCATTTTCATTTTTTAATTCATAAGGTTCTGAATCAATTCCAAATATTAATTCAGTAAATTTTTTTGCATTATTATATATTTTTTTTTTTATTTTTAAATTTTCTTTATTTTTAAATATCATATAATCACTATCTGATAATTTATCATCATTATATTTTCTTTGAAAATATTTTTTTGCCCATTTATCTTCTCTATGTAAATTAGATAAATATTGAATTTCTTTTGTTTTTTTTGATGTTAATTTACCTTCAAAACTTTGTTTTAATTTCTCAAAATTTTCTAATTGAAGTTTTGTTCTTCTTCTTTTCATTGTTTCTAATATATTAAAATATTTATCACACATTGACATTAATTTATTTGATGCTTTTAATGAGGTATTAAATCCAAAAGAATTTATTAATATTTTATTTAATTCTATATTATTCGTAGGTTGAGATGGAATATATGTATTTTCTCTCATTGCATTTTTTATTATTTGCTCTTTTTGATAAAATATTTTTGGAGTTTTATTATATATTGGAGTTTTTATTTTTCTTTTTGTTTTTAATTTTAATCTTGTTGTCTTAGGATTTTCCTTTATTATATTTTCTATTTTTTCTTTCATTGAATTATTTTCTTTTCTCCTTATTGAATTTGTATATGTTCTTTCTGTATTATGAATTGATAAAGTTTCAAAATTAGAACTTTGATTAACTGATGTTTTTAATATATTACTTGAATCTATTATTATTTTTCTTTCTGAATTATCAGAGTTTTTTATTGATTCTAGTATATTTTTACTTTGAGTTTTATTTCTTGATGTTAAACGTTTTTTATTCTTTTGTTTTAATTTTATTGATAATAGGCATTTTTCCATTATTATTTGATATTATAGAAAATTATATGAATTCAAAAAAAATACTATAAATAGAAATTGAATTAGATTGATTTAAATAAGTAACAGAAAAAACTAACAAAATAAAATTTTTAGGAAAATAATTATAAAAAATCGTTTATATAGAATTAGAAGATATTTTTTAATATTTATAATTATAAAAATATATAAATATTTTAGAAGAGAATTAATATTTATTAAATATTAAAAAAATAGATTATTAATTTTTTATAAAATAAAAAAAGTTTTAATATAATAAAAACAAAAACACTTTTTATAAATCAGTTTTAATATCTTCATCTAATTTCAATTCAACATTTTTTTTATATTCAGAATCAATCCCCAAATGACTATTAATAAACTTTATTATATTCTGTTTTTTAAAATCTCCTTCATATTCAGAACCATGATCTTTATGTCCTTTTAAATAAAATCTAATAGTAGGATATTTAATTAAAGATTTTTTTAAAGAAACTTCATTTTTACTCATATCAATTTTTCCAATTCTTAAATTATATTTTTTTAATTTATTTTTAAATTCATTAAAAACTTCTTCATAAACTAAACTAGATTTTTTTCCTTCTTCAATATATTCATTATAATATAAAACTAAAACATTTAAATCATTTTTAATAACATCATTTTCGAAACTTTTACCTACAATTTGATAAATAGAATCATTTTTATTATTAATAATATCTTCACTTTTTCTTCCTAACCGTAATTTACCTTTTTCAAAATCTTCAATAAAATTCATGACATTAATTTCATTAATTTCACCATTCATAGTATAATAAGCATTCATTCCTTTTTTTGTATCATAAATTCTAACAGTTGGAAGATCAGTAACTTTAACATTTGTTAATGAATTTAATTGTTGTTCTTTTAAATCAAATATTCCAGTTAAAACTACTCTAATTCTTCCATATAATTTTTCTGATAAATCTTTAAATAATCTATCTAAATATATTGAATTAGAACTATTTGGATCTCTAAATAAAAAAATTGCAGGTTCTTTAAATTTCCAAATTAATCTTGCAGTTTTATCATTAAAAGATAATAATTTATCATAAGAATTTCTTTGAATAAATTTAATTATACCTTCTTTAGTTAATTTACCTGATAATTCAGTTCTTTCTTGTCCAAATTTTTTAAATAATATAATAGTATTTTCTTTAACAGAATATTGATTATAAGCAGTAATAAAATCACAATTTCCAAAAAAATTTTCTCCATCTTCAATAGCAACATCATTTAGTATTTTTAATATATTAGTATCATTACCAAAATAAATTATACTAACTTCATGAGTATTTTTAAAATTTGAAATATCACTTAAAGTCATTAATTCTGATAAAGGAGGTAAAGTATTTTTTTGCATCCAACGAATAATTCCATTATCATCTAAATTACCAGTATAATCATATGGAATTCCATTTTTAAAAAATTTTAAAGTAGGATATGAATTTATATTATATACTCTTCCTGTTTCTTTATTTGATGACATTTCTATTTTTGCTAAATTTATTCTTGGCTTTAATTTATATAAATATAATGAAGCTTTTGTATATGTTGGTAAAAAATTTTTGCAATGACCACACCATGATGCATAAAATAATACTAATATATTTTTCATTTTTGCAATTGTTCTATTGAAATTTAAGTCTGTTAATATTATTACACTATCATCTCTTTGATAAAGATTTTTGTTTTGTCTTTTTTCATTTGTTATTGTTATTAATATTATGAATATTATGGGAATTAATTTTAATTTTTTCATTTGTTTTTTTTTTTTTGTTTTTTTTATTTATTTTTTATAGTCTATTTATTTATATTAATTAAAAATTTAATTGCTGTTAAAATGATAATTTGTTTTTTTTAAATAATTTCTTTATTTATTATTTTGATAATATACTAATTCATTTTTTGATGCTTCATTTATTGAAAAGTTTGCTTGTTTTAACATTTCATCTAATTTTGCTATTCGTGTTCTTAAACCTTCTAATGCTTCTGATTTAATTTGAATATTTTTTCCTAATTTATTTTTATTATTAATATTATTACTCATATTACTATTATTATATTTATTATTCTTATTAAATGTATTATTATTATTATTATAATTTATATTTTTATTCAAATTATTATTGCTTCTCATTTTTATTTGTTCTGAATCATTACTAAAAGATCTATTTTGTCTTTGATTAAAATAGGAAGTATAATTATTACTTCTATTATTTTTTGAGTTTATAGGAATATTAGATTTATATGAATTTACATTATAATTTTCTTCTTCTAAATTATTTATATTAATTGCTTTACTTCTTTCAGGGAAATTTGGAGAATTAATTGGATTATTTCTTTCAGGGTAATTTGGTGAATTAAAATAATAATTATTATTAATATTATTTCTATTATTTAATTGAGGAGTTGGAGGCTTTTGATTATAATTGTAATTATTCATATTATCTTCTCCTATAAAAGATCCTTGTTCATCTTTATTATTAATATTAATATTACTATTATTATTATTTATCATATAATTATTTTGTTCATTAAAAATACCAGAATAATCTTGTTGTTGGTTATTAAAGGATTTTTCCAGTTTTTCATTTAATTCTTTATTATTATTTAAAGCATTTTCTAATTTATCAAATAAATCTTTATTTTGTATTTTATACATTTCTAAATCTTTAGAAAGTTTTTGATTAATATCAATTAAATTATTTAATAATTCTTCAAATAATGAAATTTCAATTATTTCATTTTCATCATCATTAATTTTAATCCCTAATTGAGAAAATAAATCTTTTTTTGAACGTAAAAAATCATCTATAGATTTTTGTCTTTCTACTAATAAATAATTATCTTTTTTTAAAATATCAAATTGAGATTCAATTTCATTTAAATAATTATTATTTTTATCATCTTGTTCATTATTATTTTTTTCTTTTATTGAATTTATATTATTTAATGTTTCCGAAAAAGTATTTGATTCTTCTCTTAAACTTTGATATTGTTCTTTTAATTTATTTAAACTTTCTTCTAATAATTTGTTTTGTCTTTTTAAAAAATGATTTTCATATTTTAAATTAGAATTTTCTAATTGTAATTCAGATAAATTATTTTCTATTTTTTTTTCATTTTCATTTGTAATTTTAGTTAATGAATCAGGTTTTGATAATTTTTTTGTTTCTTTATTATCATTTAATATATTATTTTTAAATTTTATTATTGTTTTATCAATTTCAGATAAAATTTCTCTATATGATTCTATATTTATTTCTTTTGTTGACATTTTATTTTTTAATTTCTAATTTAAAATTAAACCATATAATTGCTAAAAAAATATTAAAAAATATAATTATCCTTTTCAACGTTTTTTAGATGTATTATTTTATTAAAATTAAATGAAACTGATTTAATATTATAAAATAAACATTTTATATTATTTTTAATTAAACTCTTTTTTAACCATTATAGCAAAATAAGAAGATTGAAACATTTCAAAAATAATTTATTATTTATTAAAGATTGAGTCAAAAATATTTGTAATAAGAATTGTAATGATAATCAAAAAAATAATGTTATTATTTTTAAAAATTCAAAGAAACATAGAAATTTTTTCTTAAATACCAAAAAAATTCAAAAACCTAAATTCTTTACAATCAGATTATTAAATTTAATGAAAACCTTATAAAAACTTTTCAAATTAATCAAAAAAACAAAATTTCAAAACTTAAAAAATGAAAACAAAAATAAAAAATAATAAATAATAAAAAAAATTAATAAAATAATAATAAAATAATGGAGTCTGAATTTAAAATTGATGAAATAGTATGGGCAAAAATAAAAGGATATCCTTGGTGGCCAGCAATAGTAAAATAAAATATATAATATTTAAAGATTAAAAAACAATTTAAAAAAGATGGAAATAATGAAACTCAATTTTTAGTTAAATTTATTGGAGAAATGACTCATTCAATAATATCTTTATCTAAATTAAAACCATATGAAAAATATAAAAAAGAGTATTGTAACAAGAAAAAACAAAAATTAATTAATTCAATTCAAATTGCTGATAAAATTTATAATGGAGAAATGACTTTTGAACAACATTATTCTTTATGTAAAAAAGGAATTGTATCTTGTCAAAAACAAATTTGTTATATTTTAGAAAAGAATAAAATAGAAAAAGATAAGTTAAAAGAAAAAGAAAAAATAAAAGAAAATGAAAAAAACAAAGAAATTAATTTATTGGGAAATAAAAGAAATAATTCAAATTTAAATAATAATTTTAATAATAATTGTACAAATGGAAGAGAATTAGGAATTTTAATTGAAGATTTTATTTATTATAAAAAAGGAATTCCAATTGAAGAATATAAATTAATTTTTGAAAAAATGAAAAAAATGATTGATAATAATAAAATTAATAATAATCTAATGAATTCTTTAAAAAGATTATTAAGGTTTTTACATAATCCAAGAAATTTTAATGAACAAATAATCTCGATGGATTTTTATATTGATTTTCACAATATAATTAAAAATAAGATTTTATCCTCATTATTTGACTTTAATAATTTAATTTTAGATGAAGAAAATATAGAAAAAATAAATATTGAAGAATTAATTAAACAAATTAATAATTATAATTTGGAATTAGAACAAAATTCTTTATCAATATCTTCAATAAAAAAAAATAAAAATAAAATTGAAACAAATGAAGAAACAATTGAAGTTTCTTCTTCAGGAAGTAAATATGAAGAAAATAAATCTAAAATTATTATAACTCCATTAAAAACAAATATGATTTTTCATTTATTTAATTCATTAGATGAAAATAATAATTTAAATATTAAAGAAAATATAAGTAAAGATGATATAATAAATCAAATAAAACAATTTTCAAATGTTAAAAGTAATAATAATAATATAAAAGATTGTTATTTAAGAAGAAAAATATGTTTAAAATTATATAATCTTTTTGCTGTTTTATTAAAAGATATTAATATTCCAAAAAAAGATCTTCAAAATTTATGTAAGGCAATAGAATGCAAAGCAAGAAATTTTGATAGCGAAATGTCTACTAATTATAAAAATTATATTAACCAGATATTCAAATTAATAGGTCAATATTTTATTTAAATATTTTTTATATATATTATAAATAAAAGTTTAGCTTTATTTGATAATAATTAGATTTTATAATATATTATACAATTTTTTTAAAAAAATAAATTTTTGAAATAGAATAAAATCATAAAATAATAATGGAAAATAATACTGGAGAAAACAATGAAAATACAAATAAACAAAACGAAGAGAAAAAAGAAGAAGAGAAAAAAGAAGAAGAAAAGAAAGAAGAAGAAAAGAAAGAAGTAGAAAAAAAAGAAGAAGAGAAAAAAGAAGAAGAGAAAAAAGAAGAAGAAAAGAAAGAAGAAGAAAAAAAAGAAGAAGAGAAAAAAGAAGAAGAAAAAATAGAAGTAGAAAAGAAAGAAGAAGAAAAGAAAGAAGAAGAAAAGAAAGAAGTAGAAAAAAAAGAAGAAGAGAAAAAAGAAGAAGAAAAAAAAGAAGAAGAAAAGAAAGAAGAAGAGAAAAAAGAAGAAGAGAAAAAAGAAGAAGAAAAGAAAGAAGAAGAAAAAGAAGATCCTTTTAAAGATCTTCCATTATATATAATATCATGTAAAACAGCAAATTTAGGCTCTGAAAATGTGGTATTATATACATTAAAAGGAAAAAAAGTAAAAGAAGAAATTCAAAGAAAATATTCAGATTTTGAATTACTTAGAAAAAAAATAGGAGAATTTTTACCAGGAATTTTTATAGCAGGATTACCATCAATTGATATTTTAGGTAATACTGATAATAAAGCTTCAGAAATGAGATTAAAATTATTAAATCATTTTATAAGAAAAATAACAGAAAATCCAGAATTATATAATACAGAACCTTTCTTATTTTTTTTAACTGATGATAAAAATTATAGAAATTATCTTGATAAATTAGAACCTGGAACTCCAGAAGAAATTAAAGAAAGATTTCTTAAACTTTTCCCTAATTTTAGTTATAATAATTATAATTCTATTGAATGTGAAAAATATGTTGATTATTGGAATAAAATATTTATTAAATGTAGAGATAATATTGATAAAATTGGTCAAGTTTTAGAAAATGAAATTTTTAATATTATAAAAGAACAAAAAAATTTCAATAATATTTTTGATATGTTTATTAATTTTGAAAATGCAATTCCAAATAATAAATCTATATTAAAAAATACAAAAGAATTATCTGATAATTTAATTAATTTAAATTTAGGAAGACCTTATTTTGTTTTTTATCATTATCATTTAAAAACAATTGCTGATTTAGAATCTTTTATTGAAGCATATGGTATATTAGTTAAATATAGAAAAAAATTAAATGATTCTTTAGAAGTTTTAAAAAAAATTTCTCTTTCAGGACAAAGTAAATATAGTGTTTTAAAACAAGCTCAAAATGAAGGAGTTCAACAATTAACTTCTAATGATAAAGGTTATCTTGAAGAATCAAAAATGATAAATTTAAAATATATTGTTGATTGTTCTACTTTTGTTTTAAAAAGCCAAATTGATACTTTTAGAGAAACTTTCTTTGAAAGATATAAAAATGAAATTTTAAAAATGAAGCAAAATTTAATCAATAAAAATTTAAAATTTGTTGAATTGTGGGAGGGATTTGCTAATACTTTAAATTAACTTTTAATTTTAAGAATTATTTTAAAAATATTTATTTTCTTATTTAAATTTTTATAAAATTGTTTTTTTTTAAATGTTTAACTTATTCTTTCAAGATGAATCTGGGAAAGATTTAAAAGAAAGTTTATCTAATATAATTTCTTCTAATGATAAAAATCAATCAGATACTATTTTCGAAGAAAAATATGAAGAATTTAATGAAGAATATGCTAAATTTATTAATTTTCATTTATTAAAAATTGCAGCTAATTGTAATAATAAACAACCTTTAGATGTGAATAATAATCCTAATTTTAATATTAATGATTATATTAAAAATTTTATATTAAAATTTACCAAAATATATGATTTGAATTATAAATATAATGGAAATAATCCTATGTATGATTTTATAAATTTAAATATTTCAACTAATTTATGTGATGAAAAAACAGACAAAGAGTATATGTATCTTATATTTTTTAAAATATTTGAGCAACAAATAAAAAGAGATGAGTTAGATTCTAAAGAAAATATTATATTTATAAATGAAATTTTAGAAAAATTAAAACTTATGATGTTAAACATTACAAAATTTTATAATAAAGGTAATTTTGAACAAATAATTTTTTCAATTTTTTGTGAAAGATTTTTAAATACATATATAAAAATGATATTTAAGAATTATAATGATTCGAAATTTAAAAATACAAATACTTTTACTGAATTTTTCATATATTTTCTTCCTTTTTATGACTTTGTAATTCATAAAATATTTTTTTATTATTTTAAAGAAATATCTTTAGTAAATAAAGAAAGAACATTTATTGATAAATTAATATCAAGTTTATCTTCTTTAACTATTATAAAAGAAAGAAATAAAGTTAAGGAAAACATCGAAAAAGAAATTGAATTGATATCAAAATTATTTTCAGAAAAAAAGCAATTAACAATATTAAAAATTTTAAGTCTCCTTAATAATGACCTAAATTTAAAAAATTACTTTACAAATATTATATTAAATGGAATAGAAAAATATTTACTTTATTCTTTAAAAACTCAGCCAAATTCTTTAGATAAATTTTCCTTATTAAAAGAAATAGAAAAAACATTTTTTAATGAAATAAACATTGAATTTTTTTTCAAAGAATACAAAACAGAAAACAATAATATAGAAGAAGAATCATCATATCATAATATATTTACATTTCCTCAAATAATAAAAAAATATCATAATATAATATATGATGTTTTATCAAAACAAGCTCAAAAAACATTAAATGAAATATTTGTTCAAGGATTTGATGAAATAATGAGAGATTCAAATTCAAATTTAAATGAAGAAAAAACAGATATGTTATTTTCTTATTTTGATATTATTCCTGAATATGAAGGATTTGAATGGTTATATATTCATAGTTTAATTAATAGATGTGTTGATGAAGTTTTTGATTATATGAAAGAAAAATCTTTTATTCAACAAGTTGATATTTATTCTAGAGAAAAAAGTTCTTATTCATATAGATTACAAACTTTAATTAATAATATTAAAGTTAAAATATTTAGAAAAGATAAAAATAATGATTTTGATTTACATTTAACTCTCCTTCCTTTTCATTGTTATCATTTATTTAATTTAAAATGTAAACCTACTATTAATGTTAATTTACTAAAAATTTTTAATAAGTTTATTATTGATAATAAATATCCTGAAAATTCTTCTTTGATATTTCAACAAGGTTATATTGAATTTATTATTAAAGATAAATATAAAAATAATTATTTGAAAGGAATTGTTATTAGAGGAGATAATATTCAATATAGTATTTTATCATTTATGGGAATTAATAAAAAAAGTTTTGAAGAAATTAAAAATAAAATTAATTTAAGTGATGATTTAGGAAGATATTTATTAAATGAAATGGTCAAAAAAAATTTATTAGAATATGAAGAAAGTAAAGATACTTATATTTTAAGTAAAAAATTACAAAATAATAATTTAGAACAGCAATTATTAGTCGATATAAGAGTAAATTATTTTACTTTTTGTGAAGGAAAATATGATTATAATTTGAATTTATATCATAAAAAAATAAATGAAAAATATAAAAAAACAATATGGAATTGTTATATAGTAAAATATTTAAAAAATAATAACGATAAAAAAATAAATGAAATATTTGATTATCTACAAAAAGATCTTCCTTTAATAGCTAAAATTGGTTTAGAAATCAAATCTTTAGAAACATGTTTAAATGAATTAGATGAAAAGGGTTTTATAAAAAAAACAACATTGAAAAAAAGTCAAAATTCTAATATAATAAATACTTATTATAAATATATATAAAAAAAATTTAGTTAATTAAACTTATAAAAAAATTGAAATTTAATTATAATTTTGTTTGAATGGAAAATCAAAAAATACTTGATTCATATAATAATAAAAATATAAAAAAAGAAGAAAATGAAAATGAAATTAAACATTCTTTAAGTCCAAAAATAAATCATAATGATAGAAAAAGGCCCAAAGTGAATTCTTTTAGGAAAAATAATTCAAATAAAGAAATAAAGAAATTAACTTTTAATAGTGATGTTTTAAATAATTTGAAGAAAGAAAAAGAAGAATTAAATGAAAGTGGAATAACTAGAAAAAGTTTTAATTCAAAAAATTTTACTAAAAAACCAAATAAACATGTTAATTTTGATGATAAATGTTTAATAAAAGTAATTGAAGTTGAAAGCTATAAAAAATATAATTTTTTCAATACAAATAGAAATTCCACAAAAAAAAATGTTTTTTGTAAATGTCAAATTTATTAATTGCCATTATTTTTAAAAGTATATTTTTTTTGATTGAGTTTCTTTACTTGTAAATAAAAAGATAAATATAATTAAAATAAAAAATAATTTATTCTTATTTTCATATTAACTAATAAACAACGAAGAAAAAAAAAAAAAATAAATTAATAATATAATAAAACCAAAAAAAAAAAAAATTATTAAAAAAAAAATAAATATTTTAAAAAAAAGAATATAAAATAATTATTTAATAGAAGCTTTTCTATCTTCAACTAAAATAATATGATATCCATGAACAGTTTTAATAATATTACTCATTTGTCCAGGTGGAGTAGAAAAAGCAGCTTCTTCAAATTCATGAACCATTTTTCCTCTTCCAAAATAACCTAATTCTCCTCCTTTTTTTTTAGAAGAACATTCAGAATATTCTTGAGCTAATTTTCCAAATTCTGAAGCTGGAGGATTCATTCCATATTCTTCATTTAATTTATTAAATATTTCTTCTATTTGACTCTGTTTTGAACATAATATATGACGTGCTTTTACAAAATTACATGTTTTTAATTTTTGCTCTTTTCCTCCTTTTTTATTATCTTCTTTATTATCTTTTTCTTTCTTTCCTTTGTTTTTATTCTTACCTTTTTTATCCATTTTTTATTTTTATTTTTTTAATTTTTTAAATTATTAAATGAATAATAATGAACAAAATATATTTCAAAGAAATGATAATAATTGGAGTCAAATTTTAAAAAATTATGAATTTAGTAAAAAAAAATTAGAATGGGGATTTAATAAACAACCTAAATATATTAAAGAAAAAGAAATGCTATTTAATGATATTAAATTTAACCCTCTTACTCAAAGATATACAAATGAAAATGTTGAAAAAGAATTTAGAACAAATTCAGATAAGATTTTAAAACATTCTTTATCTCAAAATTATGATAGAAGTTTACAATATGAACAAACTTATGATATTATAAATTTAAAAAGTAAAATAAATGGATTAAATTATTTTGAAAAAAATAATGAAAAATATAAAAAAATTTGGCCTGATTCAAAAGTTCCTTATAATATTATTTCAAATATATCTTTAAATATTCATAATTCTATTTCTCCTGATAAAAGACTAAAATATCCTGATATAGAAATTATTCATAGACCAAATATTATTAAATCATATTTATATAAAGATTATGATATAATTAGTAATAAATATAAACTTTTTGATAAAGAAAAACAAAAAATTGATAAAGAAATAGAAAAATTAACTAGTTTATCTCAATTAAATAATAGAAAAGATTATGACTTTATTAAAAATCAATTTTATAATGAAGAATTAAATAAAATTGAGCCTAATAAATGTTTAAATAAAGGAAATATTATTCCTTATAGAGGTCAATTATATAATCCAATTAATATGAGTGTTTATGATCCTGAAAATTTAAAAATAAAAGATGAAAAATATTCAAGACCAATGATTAAATATAAAATAAGAAATAAAATGGATGAATATTATCATTTTAAAGATGAAGAAAGATTAAAAAAAGAAAAAATTAAAATTAAAAATTCTTGTGACTATAAAAAATACATTAATATTGATAAAAGAGGATATGATATTTTAAATTTTGAAAATAATTATAATAAATATCAAGATAATTTTGAAATGAAAAATGAATATCAACCTTGGAAATTTTTAAAAGATAAATCAGGTGAAAATGAAACTATATCTAAGAAAAAATTATATATTCCAAAATGTAAAAAAGAGGAATTAGATGATAAATTAAAACAATTTAAAGAGAATAGAAATGAAGAAATTAATAATATAAAAAATATAAATGAAGAAGAAAGTTTTAAAAGAAAACCTTTAGTATCTAAAATTGTTAATTGTAAAAAACTTAATAAATCTTATTCACAAGATAATATTATTTTTGATAAACAAAAATGGTTTAGTGAAAATAAAAATTATGATATGGGAAAAATGGAATATACAAAAAAAAGTATTGTAAAAGGAAAAGAAAAAACAGATTAAAAATTATAAATAATTAATATAGTTTTTTTAAATAAATCTATTTTAAAATAAATAAATAAATTTAAGAGTAAATAAATTATTTCATAAAAAAAAATAAATAAAAAATTTCTCAAATAAATAAAAAAAAATAATGAAAACATTAATCTTTAAAAAGCAAAATAAAAAACATTTTAAAATAAAATTAAATAATGAGTGAAAACAATTTAAATGAAAAATCAATAATAAACATAAATGAGGATGAAGAAGAAAAGCAAATAACACAAACAATAAATAAAGAGCCAATAAAAATATCAAAAGAAAAATTTAATTCAGAAATTAGTGATGTAGGTTTTGCATTATTAAGAGGAATAAATTGGGTTTATTGTATAAAAAAATTACATTGTATAATAGGAAGAAGACCAATGAAATATAATAGACAATCTAATCCAGTTCATACAACTTGGGATATTGATGTAGATTTATATCCTGCTAAAAAAGTTTCTAAACAACATGCTTTAATTTTATATAATTTTCATATTGGTTCTTTTGAAATCAAAAATATTTCTAAAAAATTTACTATTAAAGTAAATGGAGAATTAATGAATTATAATGAAGAAATGCCTTTACTTAATAAAAGTGTTATTGTTATTGGAAATCAAGAATTTTATTTTTTACTTCCTGATTAAAAATAAAATTTAAAAATTGTATTTGAAGGTATTATATTTTAAATTCAATTTTTTTATTTTTAATTAGTTAATTAGATAAATATACAATATTTAATAGTTTTTTTAATATTGAATTCATCATCTTTTAAAAAAGAATAAAAAAACTTTAATTTAAAAAAAAAATTTTATATTTCTCAAATATATATCAATAATTTTTAATTTTAATATATTATTTAATTTTTAAAAATTTATTTTTTTGAATAATTTATATTGAATCAAAAGAAAGATAATAAATATTCTTTAATTGTTTAGGTTTTTAATAATTAATATTATACTTTTTTAATAAAATATAGATTTCAAAAAAATTAATTTAAAAAGAATTCATTGGGGATTGGGGGATTGGGGATTGGGGATT
>JAJJKW010000309.1:0-53747 GCA_023805745.1 Isotricha sp. YL-2021b | reverse complement strand
TTGTTGAATGTTTTAAATATTTTTTAAATTTATTTTTTTCTATTTTTTTAATTTTAATATTTTCATAAAATGAGTTTAGTTTTTATTAATCTTTTTATATTTTAAATAAATTTTTTTATATTAAATCTATCATCTTTAATTTATTCTAAAAATAAATGAATTAAAAAATTTTGTGAATCAAATAAAAATATTAGAAAAAACATTGAAAAAAGAATGAAAATGGAAAACAATAAAGCCTTTTATCAGAAAGAGAGTTTTCTATTGATGAAGTAATTATTTGTTTTTTTTAATATATAAACTAATATTTTTGAATTTCTTTGTTTTAATGATTATTTTGTTAAAAGCTTATAATAATTTTTTTACAATTAAAATTTTAACTATATTTATTCCTTCTTAAAAGAATAACTTATTTATAATAATAAAAGATAATAAGAATTTTGATAAATTTTAAATGAATATCTATTTTTTATAAAGTTATTTTTAATAAATAAACTTATTATTTTAATATTTTAGTATTTAACAATCAATTACCTTTAATAATATCATTTTTATTTCTTTATTTTCAATATAATTATATAACATTTATCCAAATAAATTATTCTTTTTTTCCAATCATCTTCATTATCAAAAATTTCGATAATTTAATTATTATCATTAATATTTTTTCCCTTTTTTTTAGTGAAAATGATATAAATCTTGATATTATGTTATATCATAATTTTAAAATTATTTTATCTTAATCATTATAAAACAATTTCCAGAAATAAAACTTATAATTAATATGAATTATTGAATCCTAATTTTTATATATTTAATAATTTTTTAAAGAGATTAATGTGTAAAAACAGCATCATTAAGATAACACCTTTTTCCGTTCATTCTTTTAATTTTTTTATTTATTTATTCTATCTAAATGTAATTTTTTTAAATTTACTTTTAAAAATTAGAATAAGAATTCCAACACAAATTACCATTCTTACATAATTATTTAAATAATTAATTCCTTTTGAACTTAAACTTCTATAAACTTAAAATAATATTTAATTAATATTTTTTCAAATAATTTTTATCGTTATTTAGTTTAATATTATTTTCTTCATTTTTCATATTTTTTCATTTAAATTAACCAAAATATTATAACATAAATCTAAGAATTCAAAAGAAGATCAAAAAAAAAAATATATTCTATTTTTTATTATTTTTAATTAATTCTATATTATATTTTCTAAACATATTTTTTTTTTGAAAATAAATTAAAAAAATATTTTTTTATATTATTATATGAATATTATAAAATCAAATGAAAATATTATTTCAATATATTATTTTTACATAATCTTTTTCTTATTGTAATTGCCTATATCAATCATTTTTCTATTTGATGATAAGTTTCTCTTTTTGAATTTTATTTAAATGAAATTAATATTTATTTTTTCATTTTCTTTAAAACCAAAAAAATAAACTAATTTTTCTTTTTCTCATCTTTCTTTTTTACTAATTATTACTGAATAATCTTTTTTAATTTTTTTTATTTCTATTCTTTCATTATTTTCAAGAATTACTTGACAATCCATTCTATTTTCTTTTATTTATAATCATTCTATTTTACTCAACAATATTCTGGAAATAATTTGTTATAATTATCTGTAAGTATTCAATCTTATTCATTTTATATCAATTTTTAATTTGGACTTTTCTTTTTCAATATTATTTATCATTTATATTTGAAAGATAGTATTCTCTTCTTGTATTTCATTTTTTTTTTATTATTCAAAATTTTCAGAAATTTAAAAATTTATAATTCTTTTTAATAATAAAAACTGTTTTTACATTTTTATATTTATTAAATTTAACATAAAATTTTAATCATTAAAAGATTTAAAAAAATCTTACTACTGTTCTTTTTATTTCATTTTTTTAAATAAAATAAACTATTAAAAGATCACTTAAATATAATTTTATTTTTAACAAAAAAATACTTTTGAAAATTAAAAATAAAGAAATGTTTTATAATAATCTAAAATATTTTATGATTCTTTTTTTTCTTTTAATAATTATTAGATTTTAATTCAAATATTTTTACAATAATTTATTATAAAATAAATAAAAAAGAAGATGTAACTGAATTAAAAGATAATTTTTGAATTAATATTACTATTTTAAGTTTATTAAATTATATGATAATTTAAATAAAAAAAATGTTGTTAAAAGTTTCAATAAAGAAAGATTTTATTTATATACTTCTTTTTCTTATTATAAACTATGTATTCTTTATATTTGATAAAACCCTAAAAAACAATATGCGTTATTATTATTCTATATCTGGTCTTTCAAAAATATTTTTAATATTATTATATATTGTTGAAGAATGTTGTTTAAAAGAAAAAGAAAAAAAAAATAATTCAACTTTTTCAATAAAAATAATTATATTATTAATATGTGGTTTAATTTTTAGATTTATAAATCATTTTTGTAGATTTTTTATAAATTTAACTTCAAAAGATGAATATTTTTCAGTGCTTACTTTTCTATTTATCATTGAAATGACTTTTTTTAAAAAATATATTTATATTCATCATTTTATTTCATTATTTATTATTATTATTTTATCAATTTTAAAATTATTAATAATAAAAGAAATATCATCTTTTATATTTTTTCTTTTTAAAGGTTATACTTATTCTTTTAATATGTTATTAATTGAATATATTAATAGAAAATATTTTGTTAATATTTATTTATTAGGAAGTATTCTTGGAATATTTGATACAACATATTCTTTAATTACATACGGAGATGATTTCTCTATAAATGAAATTCTTTGGATTTTATTATATTTTATTTTATTTTTTTATAATTTATTTATTACAATTTATAATTATATTAAAATTAGGTGTAATTCATTCATATATGAGTAAATTTATTTCATATGTTATTTTGGATTTGATTAAAATGAAAAAAAAATCAATAAAATCATTAGAATTATTATCTTCTATATTTTGTATTATATCATCATTAATATATTTAGAAATAATTGAACTTAATTTTTGTGAATTAAATAAAAATACTAGAAAAAACATTGATACAAGAATGAATAAGGAAATAAATCAAATAATTGATTCAGAGATTGAGTTTAATGATACAAATGGTTGTTTTTATTTAAATATAAAATAAAAACTCATTTTTTTTAATTTTTTTGAAATTATTATTTTGTTATGAATTATTCATAATTAAACGTATTATAAAGTTTTTTACAATAAAAATATATTAATTAAATTTAAATAATAAAAATTTATATTATTTACACATTCATTCAAATGTTCATCAATTAAAATATTATGTTTTTGAGCATCATCAAAAATTAAATCTTCTATTTTCTTCAATACAATCTAAAAGAAAATAAAAAATAAAAAGAAATCAATAAATCCCTAAATATTATAAGTAATTATATAATATTAAAATAATAAATATTGAAAATTAAATAATTCCAATAAATTTTTCATTTAAAAACCAATGAGAAAAAATAAAATTACAATAATAATTTAAAAAATAATAAAATTAAAAAAATAAATATAATTTTAGTTAATAATATATTAGATCTATTATTACTTTATTTTATGTCTCATATGAAATATATAAGATTAAAATAATTAAAATATTTAAAAATATTTTAATAATTTATTGAATAAATAATATTAAAATTTAACTAACTTTTTTTTAATATTATATTTTCATATATTTTTTTATTCATTAAAAAATCACAAAATTTATATTTTTTTAAAAATATAAGATGAAAATGTCTCTCTTCGAAATGGATAAATTGAAATTAATTGATTATTGATAATAACACAATAAAAATTAAAGAAATTTTATAATAAAAATCATATTGATTAAATATAGGTGATAATTTAAATATAACATATATAAAAAATTTATATCAAATCTTAATATTGGATAATTAACATTTATTCTGTTATTTAATATTTTAATTAAACAAAAATAATTATATAATCAATTAAAGCAAAACTTATTAATTCTTGATTCCTTGAAAAATAATTTTTTTTATTGCTTCATTTAATTTTTTACTTTTTCTAGATTTCTTACAATTGATAAATAAAATATATTAAACTTTTTCAAATAAAAAAAATATATAAACATAATATAATTGTTCAAATTATAAAAATATTGTGAAAAAAGATTGAAATTCCTATATTAAGGAAAAAACTTATTGTAAATAATAAAACAATAAAAATTTTGAGAAATTTCATATATTTTATTTAAACCAGAAAAACTTATTTTTTATTCACAATCAATTATATTTAATATATTAAATAAATAATTTTTATTCAAATTTAATATTTTTTTATTTCATAATCAATTATATTTTTAATATTAAATAAATAAATCTTGATAATTATGTTTAATATAATTTATAAAAGTTAAAACAGTATTATTATGATATATTATTTTCCATTTATTTTTTACTTTTTTATTTAGTTTATTCCATTACTTCTAATATTGAATTAATATAATAATAGTTATCTTTTTTTTGCTTACTATTATTTTTTATTTTTGATATTTCCTTTTTTGATATTTTAATTAATTCAACATTAACTATTAATAATTAAGAAATAATGGATTTTTTTTAAAATTAATTGAAAAATAACATTTTTATGATTATTATATTAATATTCCTTGTTTTACTTCCAAGTCAAATGGAAATGTTAGTCTCAATGTGTATTATTTTACCATGAACTTTTTCTTATTATAATTTTATATATAAATCATCATTTTATATATTTCTCGTTATAAATTTTTTATTAATGAAAATAAATCCTTTTTTTTTAATTTTCTTTAAAACCAAAAGAATAAACTAATATTTCTTCTTCTCCTCTTTGTTCTTTCAATTGTTATTAAATTACTTTTTTAATTTTTCTCATTTTAAAATTTTATTTTATTATTTGAAATTTTACACTATATTCAACATTCACTTATTTATAATAATTCTCCTTTTATTTTTATAATATTTTGGAAATATTGAATGAAAATTATCTGGAAAAATAAATCATTTTCACTTTCTATAAGTTTTACAATTTCCAACATTTTTTTTATAAATTTTTCATATTATTGAAATCTCAAGAATATTTTTCTCTTATTGGTTTAATTTTTTATCATATATTTTGATTATCAAAATCTTCATGATTAAAAATTGATATAATAAAAACTATTTTTAAATTCATAAAAATTATTAAATATTCATTTTAACATCTAAAATCTTAATGATAAAAATTATTTAATCTTCATATTTTTACCTTTTTATTTTAAATTAAAGAAATGTATTCTAATAATATAAATATTTAATAGTTCTTTTTTATCTTTTCATAATTATTTTCTTAGATTTTAGGTCTAATTTTTTAATAATATTAATTTATTTGGTTTTATTAAATTATAATAATAATAATATTAAATTTAAAATAAAGAAAATGTGGTTAGAGTGTTCAATACAGAAAGATTTTATTTATTCTATTCCTTTTTTTTTATAATAAATTTTATTTTAATTTATTTTGAGGAAAATGACTATGACATTCATAATTCTTATTTTAATCAATCCTATGCGTAGTATTTCAAAAATTTTTCTTATATTTTTTTATATTTATCAATATTGTTTAAAAAGCAAAGACAACAGAGAAGAAAAAAGAGAAGAAAAAGAAAATAATAAAAAAAAAATAGTTGGATTCATAATTTGTATAATAATTTTCAAATTAACAAATAATTATTTCAGATATTTTATTAATTTAAAAAAAAAAAATGAATATTTTCCAACACTTACTTTTTTATTTATAATTGAAATGATTTTTTTTAAAAAAGATATTTATATTCATCAATGTATTTCATTATTTCTTATTATTATTTTATCAAATTGGGTTTTATTAGATAGAAACAAAATATTATTTACTTTTATATTATTTACTATAAAAGGTTATCCTTATTCTTTTTGTATGTTATTAATTGAACATATGAATAGAAAATATTTTTGTAATATTTATTTATTAGGAGGTATTCTTGGAATATTTGAAACAATGGAATATTGTATTTTATTTGGAATTAAAATTTTTAAAACAGGTATTATTTGGATTTTATTTTATCTTTTTTTGACTTTTATAAATTATTTTTTGCAATTTAAAATTATATTAGAATTAGGAGTAATTCATTCGTATATGATTAAATTTATTTCACTTTTTATTGCTAATATTTTTCAAAATATTATTAAAAATTCAATAAAATCATTAGAATTATTATCTTCTATATTTTTTATTATATCATCATTAATATATTTAGAAATAATTGAACTTAATTTTTGTGAATTAAATAAAAATACTAAAAACCATTGAAGGAAGAGCAAAAATTGACAAAGAAGTCACAAATAATTTGATAGAGAATACTTTTAAAGAAGATTATTTGAATACCAATTAATAAATAACAATTCAATAAATGAAATTAATGTTTTATATTTAATTATTTGATATATTTTTAATTTTTTATAATCTTTTTATTCTTAATAATTATTATTCTAATTAATTATTTATTTAAATTATTTATTTTGTTTATAATTGATAAAATTCTTAATTCATCTAAAAATTTTATTTAATAAAAAATAATTTTTAATTAAAATAGACAGAAAATATGAAATATATTATTGTGATAAAAATAAAATTGGATGAAACATTTAAAATATTAAATAAAATTGAAAGATTAAACAATTCCAAGGAACAAATAATACTTATGTAAAAAAAGGGATTTTTTTACAATTCATTATTCATGGTTTTTAGAAAAATAATTAAAAGGAGAAATTACATTCTTTAAGAATGAAATTATTATATGATATTTATTCTAAAGAACTATAACAAAAATTTTTATTCTTTTCAATTATTGAAAGACTTCTCTATTTGATGAAGTTTATTTTAACTCTTCTTTTCAATTCAATTATTATATTTTTAAAATATCCCATATAACATTCATTTAGTCCCTTGTTTCTTCTTTTTACAATACAATAATATAAAATTAATAACAAGATCTTTGCTACTTTTATTATTTTAATATAATATAAATAAACTGTAACATATATGGAAATAAAACAAATTATAAACATTTTCTGTTCATTTGATTTTATTTTTTTATATTTTAATAATTTTGGAAACGATAAACAAAATATGCTACATTTTTCCAAATAAAAGAAAATATATAAGTATAGTTTGAATATTCAACTTCTATATTGTGAAAAACTATAATAAAAGGAGAACTTTTTAAATCAATATTATTTTTCAAAGTTATTTATTAAAATATTTTATTTTGAAGGAGAAAGTCATTATTTTAAATTAGATTTTATTAATTCATAATCATTATCTTTAATATTATTATTTCTATTTCTTTTTATTTTTTCTAAATATATTTTCCTATTTTCTTTCATCTTTTTTATTATGAAGAATTTTGATAATTCTTAAAAAAAATAATTTTTTTAAATAATAAAATGTCAGAAAAAAATAATTTCCATTATCAAAAAAGTTTTTGGCAAAATTACAAAGTAATATATCAACATTTTATGAATAAACAAAAAGAAATGACAAATATATTTTATATATTTAACAAACTATCAAATATTCTTTCTGATTTTTCAAATGGTTTAAATTTCATATCAACATATTCTTTTGAATTTGACAATGAATCATCATTTGGTAAATCAATGAAGATATTTATAGATTTAATAAAAAAAGAATCAGAATTAATATTAAATTTTACAAAAAAAACTTTAAATGATATTATGAATGAAGTAAATAGTCAAGTAGGAAATTTAGCATCTACAAATAAAGATATTATTTCAGGAAGAACAGATTCACTTAATTCATTTATAAATTCTTTATATAAAAATGATTTAATGAAAAAAGAATATCATAATAAAGTTGGTAAAGCAATTCAAAAAAAATTAGAAATTACTAAAAAAAAAGGTAAAGATTCAAAAGAATTATTAAAATTAATTAAAGAAGCAACTGATGCAAGAGATTTATATAAAAAAAGTTTAAATGAATGTAATAAAAATAGAATAGACTATATTAAAATATCATCTGATGCTTTAAAAATATTTGAAAAAAGAGAAAAAAATATTATTGATGAAACTAAAAAACAATTAATTAAATATTGTAATGATAAAATAAAAAATATTGAAGAAATGTCAAAAGAAATAAAAAATAAATTAGAAGAATATTTTGAAAAAATTAATTCAGAAAATGATATTCAACAATTTGTAGAAAATAATAGAAGTCTTGGTTCTCAACCAATTGAAGTTGCTTTTATTGAATATACTCCTGATTTTTCTATAAATGGAACAACACAAGAAAAAAATTTATTAACTAAAGTTATGAAAAATTTTATAGATGAAAAATTTAGATTTCTTGATGAACAAGATGAAATTATTCAAACTACAAAAAAATATTCTGAAGAAATTTGGAATGGTAATATTAGTGAAGATGATTTAAATACATTAATTAATAGTTTTTCAAAAGATGATAAAAAGAAAGGAAAAATAATGGATAAAAAAGTTTGTTTATATTTCTTAAATTTTTTTAATAAAAAAAGAACAACAGGACAATTTACAATAGATAATAAAACATTTGAACCAATAATAAAATGTTTTATTTATATATTAGATTTAAATGATCATGATTTATGTGATTATGAAATAACAGGTTTAATAATAATATTAAGTTTAACATATTATAGATATAATGAAAAAGGAAAAGAATTTTTAGCAAATAATCTTGAAAATCATAATATTTTAAAAAAAAAAGAATTTTGGTTTGATTTAGCAAGTTATTATATACAAGCAAATTATCATGAACATGATAATGGAGTTACAGGTTGTATTGAAGAATTAGATGAAGAAAATAAAAAAAAAATTAAAAGTGTTGCTGATGCTAAAGTTTCTACTATTTTATATAATATGAAACAATTTCATGTTCCTTTAAATTTAGTTAAAGAATTAAGTGAAGTATTATGTAAACAATTTAATATGGAAAAAAAACTTATTAATACTATCTGGAATTTACATAATGATCATGATGAATCTAAACAAAATGAAGAAGATACTTATCAAATTTTTGTTGAACAAGAAGAAGAAGAAAAAAAAGATAATAAAATTAATTTTGAAAATGAAGTTAAAGAAATTGAAAATATTATAAAAAATGAAGAGAAAAAAGAAGAAGAAGAAGAAAAGAAAGAAGAAGAAAAAAAAGACTAAAAATAGTTGTTGATTATTTAAAAATAAATATGAATGAAATAATAAAATTAAATAATAAATTTATAATCATTATTTATTTTTAATTATATAAATTGTTTTAGGTAATAATTTTTTAAAACTAATCGATTTAATTTGGGTAAAATTTCTGAAATAAATAAATAATTAATTAAAAATATAAAAGATTATAAATCATATATTGAAGGGATATTACCTTAAGTTTATTAAATGAAAATATTATTTGTCAAACAATTTAATTCAATAAAAATAAAATATTTTAATTTTGAGAATACTTTTTATCAACTTAAAAACATGTTTTATTATTATATTATTGAATTTAAACTATTTCTTTGTAAGATTTTTTTTATATATAACTTTTGTTTCTGATTAATTTACTTTAATTTTATAATTGTTTATAAACTTATTTTATTTAATTTAAAATTTATACTTCATTTTAATTTTTCAAGTTATCAAAATTTTTTAAATAAATAATAAAGTAGTCTTATTTTTAATCATATATATAAATATCATTTAAAATTAAAACAAATAAATAAAAAAATCAAAAATTCTATTGGTTATTAGTATTTATATTGGTTTCCTTTTCTTTATTTAACTCCATATTACTTAATTCAATTTTTTTTTCTTCTTTTTCTTTTTCTTTTTCAATTTCTTTTTGAATTTGTAGCATTTTTTCTTTTTTTGCTTTTTCAACAGCTTTTTTAGTATATTCTTCTCTAATAAAATGTGGAATTTTTTTTTGTTCTTCTTCATATTTATTAATAGCAGTAATAATAACTTTTTTTAAATTTAAATTATCTTCATGAACATAAGGCCATTGATAGCATAATCTAGGTTTAATATACATTTCATCAAATTCAAACCAATAATGTCCTAACCAATAACTTAATCTAGTTTTTAAAATTTCAATATTTTTTTCTTTACTTCCTTCATATTTTTGGCTAAAATTAGGATGAACAAAATTAAAAACATCACATTGAAGTAATTTATCAGGATTGGGAAATTCTTCAATCATATATTTACTATATTCATCTTCAGGAGGATCTAATTTTTTCATAATATTAATCATAAAAGGCATTAAAGCTCCAAAAACAATAGTAGTAAAAAATACTAAAATTAAAGTTGATGATCTTAATATTTCTTTATTTAATTCATTAGGAGTATCAATAGAAATTGCTAAACCAAAAGCAATTGCTCCTCTAATTGAACCTGCACAAGACATAATTCCTTTTTGGGAAGTTTTTAATTTAAAAGATTTTATTCCTAATAATTTTATTATATAACATAAACCAAATATTGCAACAACTCTTCCTAAAACAACAATAATTAATTCAATAAATACAAAACTTACACTTAGTGATTGTTGTATATTAAATATTAAAGTTAATCCTAAATATACAAAAACAAAAGCTTCTGCTATATTACTTAACATTCTTGAAACAACTGAACTTTCTTCTCTTGCTTGAAAACTTAAATTATAAAAAGCATAATGTGACATAAATAAACCAGAAAATAATAAACTAACAATAGGACTTAAACCACATTCTTCAGCTAAAGTATATGAAATAAAAGCAAAAAATAATATAACAGAAATTTCTTGCATTCTATTTAATTTTATATCAGATTCTTTAAATTTTTTTAAAACATAAGCACAAAAACAACCAACAAACATTCCAACAATAAAAGAAAAAAATGCTAAAGATAAAAAAGAACTAAACATCATAAAAGGAGTTGAAGTAGTAAATTCTTCTCCTGAAGAAGTAAAATCACGTAATATTCTATATAATACTATACAAACTGCATCATTTATTACTCCTTCTCCAAATAATATTGCAAATAATTTTGGCTCTGAATCTTCATGAATAAATGTTAATGCTGCTATTGTATCTGTTGCTGAAATAACTGAAGCAAATAATAATATTTCTGTTAATGATAAATGAATTATTATTTTTTGAGGATAATCTTTATCATTATTATTATTATCTATTGTTTTGTTTATATTTGTATAATTATTTTTTATTGTATTGTTTAAATTTGTGTAATTGGAAATTGTTATATTTTCATTGTTATTTTCTGTTTCGTTAAAATAATCTGATCTGTTGTTAAATGAACGGAAATTTTCATTAATATAATTTAAATCTTCTTTTTTTATTCTATTTAATACTGTATTATTATATAAATGTTCTGTATAATTTCTTAAATGTAAATTTTTTGGAGAATAATATAAAGTAAAAAATTCATTATAATTCATTATATATGTTAAAGGTGTTACTACTAAAAAACATATTACTGTTCCAACAACACCAAAAGAAATAATATACATAAAATATTTAAAAAAAGAAGTTCTTCTTAAATTATATCCTGCACTAAAAATAATTGGAGGAAGAACAAAAGTAAAAAATATATTTTCATTAAAATTTATTGTTTTAGTTAAATCTGGACCAGGACCAATTATCATTGAAAAAAAAGTTACTAAAACTCCTATTATCATACAAAGACCACTTTCATGCATATAATGAAAATTTATTTTTTCAAAAACTGGTCCTGTTACTGTGTATATAAATAATATTATTATTCCTATTAAAGTTTCAAAATTTAAAGTATCTTCTTCTGCCATCTTTTATTTTTTTAAATATTTGTTGTTTAATTTTTATTTTTTTTTATTTTTTTAATGTTTAATAATTTTTATAAAGAAATTTTTGATGGTATTTCTTTTCAAAATGATTATTTACAAGAAGAAATTAATCAGGAAAAAATTTTTAGTAATTTTCCTAAATTATATAAACTACCAATTTATTTAGAAAAGGTATTTGATAATTTTTATATTTTTTATTTTTTTAGTGTATTATTCTTTCAATTTTAATATTTTTTAATGCTTTGATTTATAATTTATTAATTTTACCTATAAGATTTTTAATTATGATTTATTATTTTTTTTTCTATCAAAAAAAAGTTTCTTTGGTGAAATTTAAAATTATCTCTTTTAAAATTATTACATTTTTTATTGGATTATATATATGTAATAAAATAGAGGAAACAAAACCAATAATTTATTTTTATGATATATTAGATAATTATAAAGGATTAAAAATTTTTACTCTTCAAAAAGTTATTGAATTCATTTGTATTTTAATGAATAGATTTTTTAGAGAATTTGAAATTCAAATTCTTTCAATTATATATGAAAAAAAAATAAAAAATAAAATTTCTACATTTATATTTATTATTATTTGTTTATTTATAAATATAATTTCTATTTTAAGTTATATTTTCTGTATAAAAAGAATTTTAAATGATCCTAAAAAATCTATTTATCCTTTATTATTTAAAATTAATTATATCGAATTGAAAAAATGTGGTAAACCAATTAAAAAAAAAAATTTTATGAGTCAATTAAATACAGATATATTTGATAGATTTTTTAATTTTTTTGCTTTATTTAATATTCTATTTGTTGATTATTCTACAAATAAAATTTCTGATTTTAAATTTTATTTTATAAGATTTACTTATATATTTTTTTTTGAAATAATTTTTGATTATATTAAAAATTATGTGATATACAGAATATCATATTTTAATTGTAAAATATTAAAATATGTTTATTATGAAATATCCTTATATTATTTTCAATTAAAAGAAAATATATTTATTAAAAACAAAAATTTTACTTTAGAAGAGCAATTTTTAAAAAATAAAAAATTATATATAATAGGTAGACAATATCAATATCATAAATTTTCAGAAATTCTTCCTTCAGATGATATAATGTGCTTAACTTTACAAAATGGAATGTTAATATATTGTATAATTTTAGTCAATTCTATTTTTCAAAAATCAAAGTCAACTTTTTTTTCTTATATAATTTTCCTAATTACAGGAGGAATATTAAGAACATTAATATATAGATTCTTATATTATTCTATGATTGATTTTGAAAATAAACATAGAAAAAAATTAGAAGAAGAATCTTTTAAAGAAGAATTAAAATTATATGTAAATGACCCAAAAAATGATAAAACAACACAATTGATAAAAATGTTTAATTCAAATCAAAAAAAAATAAATAAGTGAAATTCATTGAAATTAAATTTGAAGATTCTCTTAAATAATTAAAAATTATTTCAAAAAATTATTAAATGCTTATTTATTTAAATAAAATTTTATTTTTTTTTAAAATAATAAAATGTTTTTCATTTTATTATTTTTTAAAAAATTTGTAATCAATACTAAATGATTATATTCTTAACATATTTCTTTTTAATTAAATTATTAATTTGCTATGTAATATTCCCATTTAATAAAAGATTTAACCAAGAACTTTCGTCAAAATATTTATTATATAATGATCTTTATGTAAATTTATCAATAGGAAATCCAATACAAAAAGTTAAAGGTTTATTTGATTTTGGTGAACATGGTTTATATATTCCTAATACAATAGTAAATGGTGATTATGATGAAAATCAATCAGATTCTTATATTTATGATTATGTAGCCGATGAACATTTAATTAAAAAAAATTTTATTTATAATGGTTATAATTTTATTGCTAAAAGTTCAACAGATGATATTTTTATTAATAATGGGAAAGAAGAAATATGTTATAAAAATTTTAGTTTTAAATTAGTAACATCAAATAAAACAACTGAAATATTAGAAACTGCAATAATAGGATTAATGTCTTTATCAAATAGAGAAACATTAAATACTTTTTTTCAATTAAATGAAAAAAAAATTGTATCATTTATTTATGATAAAGAAACAACTGGTGCAATTATGATAGGAGAATATCCTCATGAACATTATAATTTAGCTACTAATGGATTAAAAATATTTAAAGCTTCAATTGTCTTTAATTCTTGGAATATAATATTTACAAGTATTACATATGGAAATCAAAATGATAAAATTAAAGGTGCTATGTTTTTATATAATGTTAAAGGAATTATTTCTCATAAAAAATATCATGAATATGTTAACAATACTTTTTTTAGTGATTTATTAATCAAAAAAAAATGTTATTCTGAAACAGTTGATAATAAAAAGACAAAAATAAGTAAGTTGACTATTTATTATTGTGATAAAGATATTAATATTGAGAAAATTGAAAGCATAAAATTTAACTCCAAAGAATTGAATTTTTCATTTGTTTTAGATTATAAAGATTTATTTCAAATTTATAATAATAAATACATTTTTCTTGTTTTTTTTGATAGTATAGCTGAAGAAAAATGGAAATTAGGAGAAGTATTTTTGAGAAAATATCAACTTTTTTTGGATATGGATAATAAATTATTTGGTTTTTATACTAAGAGTATTATAAATAATTATAGAATTTATTATACTTTATTGATTATACTTTTAGTTTTTATTTTCTTTATTTTATGTTTTATATTATATAAAGTTATTGTAAAAGGAAAAAGTAGAAAAATAAGAGCTAATGAATTAGAAGATGATTATGAGTATATTACATCTTTAAATAACTAAAAAACTTAAAATTGAATAAATTAATTAAATATTTATCAAATGAAGGTTTAAAATAATCTCCATTAAGATTTTAATTTAAAAATATTATTCTTATTTTAATATATCATATTTTTTATTTACTAATATAATTTTTTAACATATTAACTATAATTTTTAATAAAAAGGAGACAACAAATTAAAAATTTGAGGAAATCTTATAATTTGGAAAAAATATTATGAGTTACATAAATTATTAATTAATAAAATATACATTTCTTTAATATATGTTTAAACAAAATTATTTTTTCATATAATTAATTATATGTAAAACTATTTATATAAATTTATATTTTATTTTACATCATCATCTTTTAACTAATTTCAAAAATTATTTTATCCAAATAATTGTCTAATTAATTTTTTTTCAGTAAAAACACTACCATTTTTTATTTTAATCAAATAATAATACATTTTTTTTCCTATTTCTACTATTTCAATGTCAAAGCTAGTTGAAAATTTATTACATCTAAAAATATAATTTGTGGTTTGAAGAGAATAAATAGAATTATTTTTAAGAATATTTTTAATAAATTTAATACTTTTTTCTAAATTATTATAAGAAGATATACATAATAAATCAATAATTCCAGAATATTTTCTAGGATAATTTTTAATTACTTTTTTTTCTTGGACAAAACTTTCATGCATTATATTACTTTTGAATTTATTTCTTTCAGTTAAAGGTTCAAAGAAATTTTCAGTTGATAATCTTAAATTGGAAGTTTTTATTGGTTTAATTGAATTATCATTATAAAAACATGTTGAATTATTTAAAGTTTTATTTGCAATTTTTGATAATTTAATTTTACTTGGTTTATTATTATCTCTATGAGAATATAAGTTACTTATTGGAATATTTATCACTTTTCTTTTTCTGCTTGTTAAATTTCCTACATTACTATTACAAATACTAGATTCATTTGAATTCATTTCATTTGTAGTAATATTTAAAGAAGAATTGAATAAATTCTTTTTATAATTAGTTTGATTTAATTCATTCTTTATTTTTTTTGGAACTTTTGATGATAAAATATATCTTGAAATTTCAGTTTTAATTTCTTTTGATTTCTCAAATATATTTATTGAAGGATTTGTAGTATTAACATTAATTGAAGAATTCACTGTAATGGTATTATTATTTTTATTATTAGTAATACTATTATTAATACTTGAATTTATACTATAATTATCATTTGAATTATAATATTCTATCATTCTTTTTTTCTTTGAATCTGGTAAGCTTGAAACTCTATTATGTAAAGTTATTGAATGATGTTTTAAATTATATTTTTTATTTTCTCTTCCCATACTTCCTCTTCTAAATTTGTTCTTTTGTTCTATTTCTGTAAATGTTTTTAAAATTAATTTTTGCTTTTCTATTTCTTTCTCATTTGTAGTAAATTCCGTTTTGGATTTTATATTTGGATTCTTATATAAACCTTCTTTTCTTTGTTTCATATCCACATTTACTTTTGTAAATATTTTATTTTTATTATTTGTTGTTTGTTTATTTACTTTTTTTATTGATTCTTTTTTAGTATTTTTTTCTTTTAATTTTTCATTTATAGTCCATTCTGTTTGATTTTTTGTTGTATTTGTTTTAATAAAATCAGTTTTTTTATCACAAAAACTAAAATTATTTAAATCACATACAATTTGTCTAGATTTATTTAAATTATTTTTTTTTGTTTTTGGATTATTTTTAGGAGAATATTTATTTTCTTCCTTCTCCTCATTAGTAGTAATTTTATTTTCTTTTTCATTATTATTTATATTATATTCATTATTATTTTCTTTTTTATCAATATTTATGATATTAACATTTATATTTTTATTTTTATTTTCATTTTTATCAATATTTAAGTGGTTAAAATTTATATTTTTATTTTCTTTTTTCTCAACATTTATTATATTTGAGTTTGTATTTTTATTATCTTTTTTCCCAAAACTTATAATATTTGAATTTGTATTTTTATTATATTTTTTTTCATTATTTATGATGTTTGAATTTATATTTTTTTTTTCTTTTTTCTCTACATTTATTATATTTGAATTTGTATTTTTATTATCTTTTTTTTCTTTATTTATGATGTTTGAATCTATATTTTTATTTTCTTTTTTTTCATTGTTTATTATATTTGAGTTTACATCTTTTTTCTCATTATGTATTATATTTGGGTTTGTATTTTTATTTTCTTTTTTTTCTATACTTTTATTATTAATATTATTATTTGTCTTGTCTTCTTCATGAATATTCATTTCTTCATTTTTTGATATTTGAGAAGGTATATATGAAACTGTTTTAAAAGTAACTTTTTTTTTTTTTCTTAAAGTTAATTCTTTATTTGGTTCTTGTATAATTTTTAATGCTTCTAATTTTTTTTGATTTTCTTTTAATAATTTTTCTTGTTTTTTCCTTTCTTTTTGAATTTCTAAAAAAACTAAATATTCATCAGAATTTACATTAAAATTATTTTTAAAAAAATTATTAGTGGTAATTTCTTTCTTTTTAAAAATTTGATTTTCATTTTTAAAATGTACAATTTCAGTTTGAGTTCCTTTTAATAATTTTTTATTTTGTTTTAATTTTTGAATTTTTTCATTTCCTCGAATTGCTCTTTGAAGAAGCATTTCAGTTTCATGTTTTAATTGTTGATTTATTTTTTCTTGTCTTTCAATTTCTTCTAATAATTTTCTATTTTGTTCTTCCAATTTTTTATTTTTATCTTCCATTGATCTTTCTGTTAAACTATAATAATAATAATCTTCTTCTTTTTTTGTTATATCTAAATTATTTAAAAATAATTTTTTCTTATTTTTTGTTATTAATGTATTAAATTCATTTTTTGATTTTTTAAATTGAATATTCGGAATTTCTTTTTTTACTTTTATATTATTTATGTTAATATTTTCTTTTTCTTCTTTATTAATTTCTTCATTATTAATTTGTTTTTGGTTAATTTCTTTTTTAATTTTTTTATTAATTTCTTTTTTATTTTTAGTTTTTTCTTTTTTATTTTCTTTCTTTTCAGTTTTTTCTTTATTTTCTTGATTAATTTTATTTTCAATAAAATCAAGTATTTGAAATCCAGTATTTTGTTTTTCATTATTATCATTAATTTCTACTTTATTAACAATATTTGTTAATTCTTTTTCTTTTAATTCTTTCTTTTCATGTTCACTTTCTTTTTTATTATTTATAATTCCAGGAAGTTCAAAATCACTACTATTAAAACTACTATTATTACTCTTACTTTCATTATCACTATTATCATTATTATTTTCATTATCACTTTTATTTACTTCTTCTTTTTTTTCTTCTTTAATATCTTTTATAGAATTAAAATTATCACTTGAACTTGAATTATCACTATCACTACTATTACTAAAATCATAATCATATTTATTTTCAGTTTTTTTTTCTATCTCAACATCTTCTTTTATATTATTATTAGATATATTTTCATTTTCTTTCTTTTTATCTTCATTTTTCTTTTCATTTTCTTTTTCAATTTCTTTTTCTCTATTTAATTTAAATCTTTCTATAGCATTAGCTAATATTTCATATTCTTTTTTATTATAATTACTACTATTAAAATCATTAACATTATTATTATTATTATTACTTTTTCCATTTAACAATAATACATTTTCAATTTCTTTCCTATTTAATTTTCCAGTTTGAAATCTTTTAGAATTTCTTTGAATAGGAGTTTTTAACATTTCATTAACATTAATTTCATTTAAATCTTTAATTTCATTTTCATGATAAGCAAAAATACTACTTTTATTATTATTATCATCATTATCAAATTTATCTTTAAAAAAATTTTTAGTCATTTTTTTTCTTTTTTCAGTTTGTAAATAACTTCTTTTTTTCAAAACTAAAACATCAGGAGAAACAATTCCTTCTTTTTTAATAGAAATTGGAGTATAAGGAGTAACAGAAGAAGAAATAGAACATAAACTTTCACTTTTAGAAATATTTTTTCCTGAATTTGAATTATTTGAAATTGGAGAATCAACAATAACTTTATTATTTGAAATTGAAGAAGCATTTGCAGCATTTTCCATTTTTTTTTTATTTTCTTCTTCAATTAATTTTAATAATTTTTCTTCTTCATTTCTTTTAAATTCTTCATATTTTTCTTGAACAGAATCTAAAATTCTAAGAGCTTCTTCTTGTTTATGAATAAAATTATTTTTTTGTTGTAGAACTAAATTAAATCTTTTTTCTTCTTTAATATAATATTCTTTTAATTTTTTAATTTTATCTCTATCTTCATACCAATTATTAGAATTTTCAATATAATTTATAAATTCATTAGAATATAAATCACTAATAGATTCAATTCCAATATTTCCAATTTTTTTAAGTAAAATTCTATAAACTGCAGTATTAGAATCATATTTATTATTTTTTAATCCATTTCTAATAATTTCTTTATCATAACCATAAGCATCACATAAATTTAATAAATTTTCATCAATAGGAAAATCAATTTGAAAAATATTAATTCCTCCAATTAAATTAATATCATTATTAATATTAAACCAATCACTAGTTAAAATATCAATAAATCTATATCTTAATTTAGGATTAGGTTCTATCATATGTTTTAATAAATTTTGTAATTGTATACTAAATTTTTTAGGCATATCAAATTTACCTTTAATAATAGATTCTTCATTTAATAATTCATCTTCTTCACTAAAAGGTAAATAACCACTGATCATAGTATATAATAAAATTCCACAAGACCAAACATCTGCTTTTTCAGGATTATATTTTTCTCCTTTATGCATTTCTGGACAAGCATAAGAAGGAGTTCCAAAATCATCATTTATTTTAATATTATTATTTCCATAACAAAAACTAAATCCAAAATCTATTAATTTTATTCTATTATTTGAATCGTATAATATATTTTCTGGCTTTATATCTCTATGACATATATTCATATTATGCATATATATCATTGCATCTATTAATTGACGAAATATTATTAATGCTTCTTTTTCATTTAAATTCTTTTTCTTTAATATTTCATCAAATAAACTTTTTCCTTGACATAATTCCATTACTATATAAATATAAGAATCTGATTCTAATATTTCATATAATTTAATTATATTTTTATGGTTTAATATTTTTAATATTGATATTTCATTATTTATTAAATTTATTTCTGTTATATTTCTCATTAATTGTCTTTTTGAAAGAATTTTTATTGCTACTTTTTCTTCTGTATATTTATGTGTTGCTGAGTATACTGTACCATATGAACTTTTTTCTATTTCTTCTCCTAAACTATATGAGTTTATATTATTAGGAATTGGAAGTGGTTCCATTATGCAGCTACTCATTTGAGTTTTATATTATTTTTATTTTTTTTGATGATTTTTTTTTTTTTGATTTTTTTTATTAAAAAAATAAATCTTATTTTTAAAAAAGAATAATTAATTATGATTAAAAGATTTAAAAATTATATTCATAATGCTGATGAATTTGAAAAAGATTTAAAAGAAGATATTACTGAAAGTATTATAAATAAAAAAATCAAAGAAAATGATAAAATGAATAATGAAATTAAAAAAAAAAATAAAAATAATGAGAATGATAATAGAAAAGAAAAACAAAAACAAATAGAATTTAAATTTTGTAATATTTGTAAACAAAAATTATATTCTAAACAAGATTTTGAATTACATATGAGTTCAAAGAAACATGAAAAAAATATAAGAAAATTGACAATTAATGAAATTAAAAGATGTGGTTCAATTAAAAAATATTTAATCATTAAAAAATTGATATCTCCATTAAAAAAGAGTAATATAAACAAAGTAAGATATATGCTTTATTCATTTGCTTTAAATAAAATGTTTAAAAAACTCCCAATAAAAAAATAAATTTTAAAAATTATTAATTTTCTTTTGATAAATGTTTGTTAAATAAATGTATGTTTGTTTTAAAAAACAAAAAGAGGAAAAATATATAAATAAATAAACAATTTACTTACTCCAAAAAAATCATCATAATAAATCAGTCATAATTCCTTAATTAGATTTGAAATAAAATCTAATTTATTTCAATTGAGTAAGTAAATATATTATTACCATATAAACACTATTTATCAATAAAATCTATACAATGTAAAGCATCCTTTCTTCCTTTCTTTATATCATATAAATATTTTATAGGAATTTTAATTCTAATTTTGGACATATTTATATTAAAATATATTGGTTTTTTAGCTTCTCCTGAATTAGGTAATAAATGTTGAGAAAATTCTTCTTTTCCTTGATATTTAGCATATGTTACTTGACAACCTTTATTATTTTTTTTCCATTTAAATTTTTGGAATTTATTATAAAAGTCAATTATACATAATGGATCTATAAAATTTAAAAAAGCATATCCAAAATTTCTTGTATTATAATAACTCATTGGCAAATAAAATAAATCATAATTTTTATTTTCTGAATTTAATCCTAATTTTTGATCAATTTCTTTTATTAGATCCTCACTTTTATATTTAATTGGTATATAATTTATTTTTATTGAAGTTCTTCTTTCACTTCCAGCAACAATGTTATTAATATCTATAGTAAAATCGTTAGAAATTTCGTTCGTTAAATTTTGATTATCAATAAGATTAATATTATCTAAAAAACAATTATTCATGAAATTATTCATTGTATTATTCATGAAGCTATTATTAATATTTGAATAAGTATTTCCAGATTTAAAATTAAAATAAGGAATATTATAAGGTTGATTTATATATCTTGGTATATTAATCCAATTATTATTACTCATAGTATCTTCTGAAGTTGAAGCAGAACTTTCAAATTGGTTTGGATATTGTATATTCATTATATTATTATTATTATTATAAATTTGGGGTTGATGGATATAAAATGATAAATTATTACTTATACTTTTATTATTTGGGCTTATTAAATTATTATTATTATTATTATTTTGACTTGAAGATAAACTAATGTCTAATTGATTAGAAATTGAATTATTTCCACCTTTTAAATCATAAAATTTAGAAGTATCATTTGTCAAATCATTAGAATTTTGATTTGAATATATATTTATATTTGTTTGTTTTAAACCATTTTTAATTCTTTTTATATTATCAGAAATTTGTTGTTCTGAATAACTATCTTTATCGAACCAAATATCATCTGAAAAAAAATTATAATTATTATTAATATGTTCAGGAGAAGCATTATCATCATCTATAATATTAATAGTAAAAATGTTAAAAAAAATATCTTACATTTATTATTATTGTTTTGAACAATGTTAAAAATATCAAATTCGAGTCTAAAATTTTTTTAAAATTTTTCTTACTCTTTATAATCTTTACTACCTTCATTACTTATATTATTATATGTTTTATTGTTTGGACTAATGAAGCGTTTCTTTCTGTTTAATTTATTTTTATCTCTTCTATGAGCTGACATGTTTAAATTAAATTTTTTTCTTTTTTATAATTATCTTTTATAAGAAGTTGTTCAAATAAATTTATTAGTGTTATATTAAATATTTTAAGAAAGTATCTTTAAGAGAATATTTTATTTTATATTTGAAATAGATTACTGTATTATTGTTTTGATAATTTTTTTATATATGACATATTAAATATTTATTACTTAGTGAAATTCTTTAAATGAATATTTATTTATTTATTTATTTTTAGAAAAAAGAAAAAAATAGAATAGTTTTTTTATTTTTTATTATAATCTGTAAGACTTTTTTTATTTTAAGAAGAAATCCATAAAGAAAAATAATAATAAATAATATTGTATTATTTATTTTTGAGAAATTAATAATTTTTGATAAAATAAAAAAGGGATGAAAAATACATCAATGGATAATAAATTATTTTTGTTCAATATTTATTGAAAAAGAAATTTATTTTTAAATAAACTATAAGAATATAAAGAATATAAAAAATTAGAATAATAAATGTTTTAAAAATAACAACATTAAAATATATATAAATAAATCCAAAATATAATGTCAACCACTGAAAGAAATAATCAAACTGATACAAATAGTATTTTTTTAAATGAAAAAAATAAAACAAATATAATATCCCCAAAAAAAAAAAATTCTAGAGCAGATGCTTATGGAACATTAATAAATCATCAAAATAGAAAGTTTCTTAAAGTAACATTTAAAGACGAAGTAGAAAATAATAATAAAATTGCAGATGTAATTGAAATTGAAAGTTTTAAATTATATAATAAATTACATACATCTTCTCCTTTAGAAGATCATTATGTTAAAGATGGAACCTGTTGTTCAGCTTGTAATTTAATTTAATATGTAATATATTTTTAATAATATAATTTTTTTGGTATTAGAATGTTTATATATGGATATTAAAATTTAATTTAAAAAAATTTAAAAATTATTAATCTATTTATATAAAATATAGGATATTTCTTATTAATGATGATTTATATATTCTAATGTTGCAGTTGTAAAACCTTTTTCTTTTAACCATAAACAAAAAACATAAATCATTTCAACTAATTCAAATTTTAAATCAATACTATTTATAATATTTTTAGATTGAATATATCTAAAATAATCATTAACAAGATCAGGTATTTGTTCATGATTTTCAACTATAGTTTTATTATCATTAATATGACTATTTTCAATTTGAACAATATTAGAATTATTTAAATCATTATCATCAGTTTGAATAATTATTTTATTATTACTTAAATTATTATTTATTATATTAATTTCATTACTTTCTTTAATATTTTTTTCATAAAATTCATTATATAACATAATATAATATTTAACGAATTTAAAATAAGCATCATTAATTCTTGGTTTAACAAAGAATAAAAAACCTTGAAAAGGATTATTTTCATTATCATCAAAATGAGAATTATTATCATTTTCTTCGTTAAAATTATTATTTCTTCTTTTTTCATCATTAAAAAATTCTTTAATATTATTCATAACGTCAGAAGAACTTTTTTGTGGTCTTCCTCTTTTTGCACTTTGATTAAATTTCTTACTTTCAGAAAAACTTATTGGTAAACTTTTAAAATCATTTGGTGAATGTTTTAATTTTTCATGATTATGTAAAGCAGGTCTTGATAAATAAGCTTTTTTACAAATTGGACAAATAAAAGTTCTTCCATCCATAATCTCTTTTGATCTTCTTGGCTTTCTCATTTTTTTTGAAGAAGAATTTTGACTTTCTTTTTCTTTTGAATTTTCTTTTATTATTGAATTATTCATTTCATCTTTTTCTTTTTTTTCTAAAAATATTTCTGTTATATTATTATTATTATTATTATTATTATTATTATTATTATTATTATTATTATTATTATTATTATTATTATTATTATTATTATTATTATTTTCTTTTAGATTTAATATTGTATTATTTATTGGATTTTCTATTAAGTTTTTTTCATTTGGAATTTCTATTATTGTATCTTTTTTTTCTTTTGTTTGATAATTATTGTCAAAAATTGGTTCATTAAATAAATCATCTTCTGTTGTATCATCATTTTTTTTTGAATTTATTTCTTGTAAATATTCCGTTTCTTTTTTTATTATTTCTATATTATTACTTATATTTATATTTATTGTTTCTATTGAAAAATTTTTAAATATTTTCTTTTTTGGTTCTTGAATATTTTCTATTTGATTTATTCCTTCTTTTTCTTTTTCCTTTTCTTTTTCTTTTTCTTTTTTTTTTTCATTTATTGGAGATAAACTTAAAGAATTTGCTTTTTCTTCATTTTTTATTTCCACATAAAGATTTTTTGAAAAAGAATTTTTTCTTGGACTATCTTCTTTTACTTTTTTAATATCAAATAAGTTTAATTTTTTATCAGGTGATTGAATTTGAAAATCAAAATGTATATTTTCATCTTCTTCTAAATTTCTATTTTGTTTTTGAGGACTAAAGAAATTATTATTTTCCATATTTTAAATGTAATATTTAAAATAAAGCTTATAAGTACTTTTAAACAAAAAAATCATAAAAACTTGAATCAAAAAGACAAAAATATAAAATCTTCATAAAAAAAAATGAATATAAGAAAAAAAAACACAAATAAAATATAAAAAAAAAATTAAATTAAATTACAAAAAAAAAATGAAAAGCAAAGTTTCAACATCATATTCTAATTTTCCTTCAATTGCAGGATCAACAATGTATAAAACAATGAAATCTCCTTTAATGAAAATGTCATCAAATTTATCAAAAAATTATAGTAATAATAATATAAGTAATGCTTCAAAAACTTTTTATCCAAAATCACTTAAAAATATATTAAGAAAAAGACCTTTAAGTCCTGAAAGTGAAACTTTAAGTCATGCTGAAACTGATGATACTTTATTTGGTTTAAGTGAAGTTAAAATGATTGATGATAAAATTCATAAAAGAAATAATAATAAACAAAAAGTTTGGGAATTAAAATCTAATAATAATATTTATGGTGTTAATGCTTCTAAAAATAAAAAAGAAATTATGGATATTCATTTTAGAACTTTAAAAGGTGATTGTATGAAAAATTTTGATTTAAGAAGTGAAATTGATAAAAAAAAATATTTTCCTATTGAAAAAGTTGATAATATAATTGAAGCTGAAAAAATTATGCAAGAAATTTTTTTAACAAGAGATAATCAACAAAAAGCTTATCAAAAATTTGGAGGAACAAATAGAATAGATATGCATACTTTTACTTATCAAAATAGAGAAATTTTTTTAAAAAATATATTAATAAATTTATTAAATTCAGAAAGAGAAAAAATATATAATAAAGAACAAGCAGTTTCAAAAGCTTTAGAAAGTGCAAATTTAGAATTTGAAAAAGATAAAGAAATGTTTCAAGATTATACAATAATGAAAAAAACACAATTTAAAGATTTACAAATGAAATTATCTGAAGCTGTTCATAATAATAAATTATTATTTGAAAAATCTAAAATATTAAATCAAGAATTAAGAACTACACAAGATGAAATTGATAAAACTATTAAAAATATATTAAGATTTAAATCTTATGCTGATTTTATTCATTATGCTATTTCTTCTAATAAAAAATTAACTCAAGTAAATTTAGATTGGGTTAAATTACAAAAAAAAGATCAAGATATTGAAAGTATTGTTTCTAAAATAATTTCTCAATTTGATTTTTTAATTAATGATAATAATTATAATCATGTTCCTGAATTTTTTAATGATCCTGTATTATTAGGAAATATATTTTTTACTTTGGAAAGTAATATAATTAAATTATTATCTAAAAAAGAAGATGATGATGAAGATTTATTTAGACAAAGAAAAGAAGAAGAAACTGAATTAAATGATTTAAGACAAAAAGTAAAACTTCATGAAGATGAATTAAAAGATATAAAATATGATTATGAAAAAGAAAATATGATTGTTCCTCCAAATTATAAATATCAAGATATAATTAATACAAATATGAAATTAATATATGAACTTTATAGTTCTTTATTTGAAAAAAATATTACTGAAAAAGAAAAACATAAAACAATTGTTGAAATATTAAGTGAAACTAATAATTGTTTAAAAAATAAAGAAAAAACATTAAATAATTTAATTGAAGAAATGCAAAAAATTCAAGATGAAAATGAAACTATGTTTAAAAAAATTCTTGATAAAAAAAAGAATGAAAATAAAATTGAGAAATATAAAGAAGGAAGAGAAAATATGAGAAGATTACAAGAAGAAAGAAATTTAAAATATCAACAAAGAATGAATAGATTTAAAATTAGAGGTCCAATTGTTTATCCTCCTCCTTATGTTTTAAATGATACTAAAAAAAAAAAAAGAAATTGAAAAAGCAAAAAATAAAATTGATGAAAAAGAAATGTTATATTATTATTAAATTTTTTTATAATTATTTTATATAAAATAGAATATTTTCTGTTTATTTTTAATTATAATTTCAGTATATATGTTTTTTTTCAAAATTTAAAAAATATGAAAATGATGAATTATTTATCACCAAAAATTAAAAGAATTTTAATATTTATAATATATATTTTAGTGGTAGTAATAACTGAGCAATTTTATAGAGAATCTTTATTTAAAAAATCAATAAAAATAGAAACAAAATTATATAATAAAACATCAAATATAATAATATCATTATTTAAAATAATAACAAAATTCGGAACACCAATATTTTTAATTCCATTATTAATAATAATACATATTACATTTCCTATTAATATATCTTATACTTTCATATCAGTTTTAATTCTTTCAACATATTATGATAATCTTTTAAAAATTATTTATAGTTCTCCTCGTCCTTTTTGGATAAATACTTCAATTAAAAAAGAATGTGATGGTGGCTTTGGAAATCCTTCTGGTCATTCTTTTTCTTCTTTTTCTGTTTTTTTATCTATTTGGAATATTATAATTGAAAAATATCAATTTTATGAAAATAAGATTTGTAAAATTTTTCTTTTTATTATTTTTTTTTCTTTCTCTTCTTTAATTGCAATTAGTAGAATTTTTCTTTCTGTTCATTCTATTAATCAAATTTTATATGGTAGTTTTTTAGGAATTGGATTATATTTATATTTTTTTCATGTAATTAAATTACATAAATTTACTGGGAAAAAATTTTTTAAATATATTACTGATGCTAAATTAATTAAAATTCATTCTGTTAAATTTTTTATTTATGTTATTATTTTATTTTTAGCTTATTTTTTTAGAAAAAGTGAATTGAAAAAATATGATAATATTTTAAATGAAAAATGTCCTAATATTCCTTTATATAGAAAATTTAATAATGATGGATTATTTATTGGTTTAACAATTTTTTTATTAATTGGTACTCATTATGGTTTATATTTTTTTATTAATAAAATTCAAGTCGAAAAACCATTTAAAAATGAAGAAATAAATAAATGGTCAAATGAAAATAATATTAAATTTATATTTTATAAAATTTTATTAATTATACCTCATTGTACACCTTTAATTTTTTATTTAATAATTCCAAGTAATTTTTCATTGACTATTATTTATCCTTTAAAAACTATTTTACCTTTTTTATTAACTGGAATTTTAATGAATGGTACATATATTTATCTTTGTATTAAATATAAATTTGCTTATAAACAAATTTATGTTAATTACAGAATTGGAACTGAAGCTGAAAATAATAATTCAATGTCATCTATTGCAATTGAAGTTAAGATTAGAGATAGTAATGAAATAAATAATTTAAATAAATAATTATGTTTTTCTCAAATAATAAATTCAAAAAAATTAAGAAATTAAATAAATATTAAAAATGCTTTCTCCTCAAATAGAAAACTTAGTTATTAAACTTCTATTAACAATTTCAAATAAAGAAAAGGAAGTTGAAATAAATCGTCAATTATTAGCTAAAAATATTGATTTTGATATATTTCAATTATATTCATTTTTAGATAAAGAAAAAAAAAATTACATTACATCTTTAAATTTAATGGAATTTTTACATAAAAATGGAATTTATCCTAATCAATTAGAACTTCAATTTATAATTTTATTTTATGATAAAAATTCTGATAATTTTCTTTCTTATACAGAATTTTTAAATATGATTTTATCAGAAAGTAATTTATGTTTAAGAAAAATATCAAAAGAAAGAATTGGTTCTTTTTCTTATGTTAGAAATATTCCAAATGATATTGTATATTTATTTATTAAATTATTAGAAAAAGAAATTGAATTAATTAGGATTGTTAATAGAATTATAAATGAAATTAAAGGACAATGTGATTTTAATTTCCATTATATTTATCATTTATTAATAGGATGTCAATCTTTTATAAATAAAGATTCTTTAAGAACTTTTCTACAAAATCATCAAATAAATTTTAATGAAGATGATTTAATTAATATAATGAAAAGATTAGATTTTAATGAAGATGATAAAATTAATTTTTTTGAATTTCATAAATTTTTCTGTTTTGCTGATTCAAATTGTAGATGTTTACTTAGTATAAATAATTGTTGTTTGTGTAATATTAATTTAAGAACCCATAATAATAATAATATAATTTTAAAGGAAATTTCTCCTTCATTAAATATAAGAGGACCTCCTATAAGGAATTGTGATAATAATAATATAAATTCAAATAATTGTAATGATTGTAATCAAATTTATAATCAATATTATAATAATTTTAATAGTAATAACGGACATGATTCATTTAATGAAAATTCATTTAATATATCTCAGAATTTATTTTTGAGAAAAAGACCTGAAAGAAAATTTAATAAGAACAATAATTATAATAATATATTAAATGAAAATAATTCTCAATATAATAATGATATAGATTATATAGATAGGAATCAAAATATAAATAATTTAAATGATAATTATTGTCATATTTGTGAAAATTCACCATGTAAATGTATTGAAATATCTTATAGAAAAGCAGAAAATGAGTTTTTAGTATATTTAAGAGAATGCATAAAAGTTGAAAGTAAAATTGAAAAATCAAAAATAGATTTATCATTAAGAAGTGATTTTAATATTGAAGATGCTTTTAAAATTTTTGAAAGAGAAAATAGAAAATATATTACTGATGCAGATTTAATTTATGGTTTAAATATATTAGAAATTTATCCTTCTCAAAAAGATATTTTATTAATAAAAAGAAGATTAAATCCAAAAAAAACAGAAAATATAATTTTTTCAGATTTTTTTGATTTCATTATTCCTTTTGAAAAAGATTATAGGAATATGTTAGAAAAAAGAATTAGTAATAGAAATTATACTGTATATAATAATGAAAATGTTTTTTTTTTGACAACAAAAAATTATTTTTCAAATTTTTTTAATATCATAATTGAAAATGAAAATAAAATTGAACGTTTAAGAAATTTATTATGCGATGTTAGAAGTCATATTGAAGATATTTTTAGGAATATTGATCAAAATAATTTTGGATATATTAGTGATTTTGATTTAAATAATTATTTAAAATCAAAAGGAATTTTTTCAAATGATATTGAAAATTGTTTATTATTTAAAAGAATTGATAAAAATAAAGATGGAAAAATAGAATGTTGGGAATTAAATGAAGAGTTTCAAATTACATAAATATAAATATTTATTTAATTTTTAACAATTTATTTAAAAATTTAAAAAATAAAAAAAATTTTTTAACAAGAATTATTTTTTTATAAATCTTCAATCATCATCAAAATTATTATCCAAATCTTCACCATTTACATCTTTAGGTTGTTCAACATACTTTTTTTCTTTTTTATTATTATCATTTTTAATTTTTTGAATAATATTATCAATAGATTGATCTTCTTCTTTTTCAGTACTAATTCTATTCTTATTATAATAATCATTATTATAATTATCAATATTATCATTATTAGAATCATTATCATTATTTTCATTTTGAAAACTACTTTCTTTCTCATCAGTTCCATTAATTAATAAAGATTGATTATCAACAATTTTTTTTAAATATTTTCCTCCTTTAAAATCACTATTACCTAAAATTGGATTAGAATTATATGTATCATTATTTTGATATTTATCATTACTACTTCTTACATTAGAATTATTGTCAATATTATTTTTTTCAGAAATATATTGTTTTGTTTGATTATCATTTATATCAAAAGTTTCTTTTTGTTTTGAATTAGAATCTAAACCATCACCAATAATTTCTGTTCCTGGTATAATATTATTTACATAACCATCAGGAAAATGTTGAACATTTTTATTTGATATTATTGATTGATTATAACTTGAAATAATATGAAATCTACTTTCATTCTGATCATAATTTTCTTTATTATTATTTTGTTCATTTAAATAAACTTTTATCTCATCTATTTCTTTTTTTAAATTATTTGTATTTGAATTTAAATTATTGTTTAATCTTTTTATTTCTTCATCATGTCTTTTTATATTCTCTTCTATTTTTTCAATATTGTTCATTAAATCTGAAGGTAATGAAATATTATTATTATTATTTATGGAATTTTGATTTTGAATATTTCTTAAATTATTATTCAATTCTTTTTTTAAATTTTCTACTTCTTTATTAATTCTTTCATAATTTGTATTATCATTAATTTGTTTTATTTCACTTTTTACAGAATGTGATTTTGAATCTTTGAAATTTTCTTGTAACTTTTCAAAATTATTTTCATGTATATCAATTTGTTCTTTTAATTCATTTAATTCTTTTCTAAATTGTTCTATTATTTTTTCACATATATCATTATATTGTCGTACTTGAACAAGAACTTGATTTAATCTTCCTTCTATATTTGAATCTTTATTTTCAAATTGAAGAATTCTATTATTTACTGAATCAATTTTTCCTTTTATTTCATCTTTTATAATAAGAAGTTCATTATCAATATTAGTTTTTTTTTGATTTAATTGAGTTATAAAGTTATTACTCATATCATTTATTTTATCAATTAATTGAGTGTTAATTCTTTCAATTCTGTCTTTTTGTGAATTATTTGTAATTTCATAACTTGATATTTCATTTTTTAATTGATTTAAAATATTACTAAATTTTAAGACTTTTTCATTTAATTCATCAATTTTCTTATTTTGTATTTGCATATCTACCCCAATTGTTTTAAAACCTAATTGTGTATTTGCTAATTTTTCATTTGTATCATTTATATATGATATAATATTATTTGATTTTTTATCCGATTCTTCAATTTTATTTTGAAATATTTCTATTTTATTTATTTCACTTTCAAATAATGCTTTTAAATTTGAAATTTCTGTTTTAAAATTATTTAAATTGTTTTTTGTCGAAGAATCTTCTCTAGCCAAAGTAGATAATGAATCATTTAATATATTATATCTTTGATTTATTTCCATAATGTTTTTATCATTCCTTTCATTATATTTTTTCAAATATTCAAATTCATATGAAAATTGTTTTATTTGTTGCTCAAGATATCCATTTAATCTTTCAAATATCTCATCATAATTTTTTTTATTATTTAGAGAATATAACTCAATATTGTTTTTTAATTCTTCAATTCTTCTATTTATTTCTTCTACACCATTTCTTGTTTTATTCATTAATTCCATATTATTTTCCATATTATCAATTTTTTTATTAAATTTTTCTATTTTTAATTTATATTCTAAAATTGTATTCTCAAATTCAAACATTTTTTGATTAACCTCTTCTTTCATTAATTCAATTAATTTTTCATTATCTTTATTTCCTTCTTCTAAAGATTTTATTTTTGGTTCAATAGGCATAACACTTTTTACTTCATTTCTAAATTGTTGAATTATATAATTCAATTCATTTTTCATTTTATTTAAATAAGGTTCCATTTCTTTTTCTAAAGCATTTCTACTTTTTACATCTGAAGTGTCAATATTTACATTTCCTGATAATGGATTTGTTTTAAAAAAATTATTGTTCATTCTTTGATTAAATGTATAATTTTTTTCATTTTCATTTCCATTTTCTAAATTTCTAATTCTTTGAGTTTGAAAAAAAGGTAAATCTTTTTTTATTTCTGTCTCATATAAATTTGAATTTATATTTGAGTTTATCCCTAATTTATAATCAATTTGATTTAAAAGAGAATTATAGTCTGTCATTTTTTTATAATTTTTTATTTTTATTCAATGCAATATACTTTGAATTAATTATTTATTTAATTAATTATTTATTTTAAAAATGATTCAACATTTATATCTTTTATTTAATATTTAATTATTTAATACCAAATTAAACTTCTGGGAAGAATCCCAAGAAATGGATTTGATACCTAATAACTGAATTTTATATATATTCTATTCTATATTATTTATAATTATAAATTATTGGAATCTAATAATTTTAAAGATAATTTTAACAATAAAAAAAAATCACTCCAACTCAAACTGAAAACATCTACATTTCTTTCTTCAAAAAAAGATTTATTTTTATCAGTATTTTCTGATGAAATTGAAAATAATAATTTTTTTATTATTTCCATAATAAAATCAGGAACAATAACCTTATCTTCTATTTTTTCAATTTTATTTACAAATTGAAATCTAGAAATTTCTGATTTTTTTTTATTGATTATATATTTTATAAAATTAATTTTCTGAATTAAATTTTTTTTTTTTATTAATTCATTTTGATTCAATGAATTAATATTTTTATTATTTTTACATATTTTTTTTGAAAAATAAATTTTTTCATTTATAATCTTTTCTTTTTCTTCTAATAAATTTTTAATATAATTTTCATTTTTTAATTTCTTCATCGTCATTTTTGGAAATTTTTTATGAATTTCATAATAATTTTCTCCTATGATTTTTTCAAAAATTAATCTAAAAGATTTTTCTGAAACATTCAATATTTTTAATGCAAATTCAAAGCTATTTAAATTTTCATTTAATTGAACTTCTTTAAATAAATATTCATTAATTTTGAAATTATGAATAAAAAAGCAATCTTCATTCAAGCACTCTTTATTTCTAAGGAAATTTGAACAATATTTTGTTTTTAAATAAGAAATTTTTAATTTTATATTTCCTATTTTAAAATTATATAAAGATAATATTGCTAATGCTGCTTGATTTACAGTATCAAATTGTATTATTACCATATTTTTTATTTTTCCTTTTATTTTTCTTTGGAATAAAATGATTTGATTTATGTGGCCATATTGACCTAGAAATTTTTTTTGATAAAGAATATCTTTTGTGAAAATATCTTGAGGAATATTTTTGATATATACAGAATTTTTAGAAACAAAAGTTTGAATAGATAATTTTTTTTGGAAAATAGGAGAAACATCAATTATTTTTTTTGTGGTCGAGGACATTTTATTTCTAATGATTTATTAAGAATTAAATAACAATATAATATTTATATAATATATGAAGGATATCTTCTTCTTTTAAAGGAAAAAGATAAATTTGTTAAATATGAATAATATACGTTCTTTTTTATCATAAATAAGAAAAGTTATCAAATAAAATGAATTTTTAATTTTCTAATCAAAAATGTTTTTAGAATATTTTAAAACTCCTAAATTAAAATTTTACAAAATTCTATCAAAAAAAATAAAATTAATTATGTATTAATGAATAAATCATAATTTTTCAGTGTTTTGAGTGAAAGTAAAAAATTCCATAAAATATGTGATTCAAAAAAATTCACAAGTATATTCCCTTTAATTCAAAAGCAAAATTGTGATGAAATTTTTTTAGTGTATTTAAAACACAAGAAATAAATAATAAAAAAATAATTAAAAAAATAATTAAAAAAAATAAATTATAAAACAATAATATAAAAAAAAATAAAAAAAATTAATTTTTAAAAAAAATTCATTCTGATGGGTTGTTGTAAACCAACCAATAGTTTATCAATAAATAAAAAAGCAGAAATAACAGCATTACGTGATAACTTATTAAAAAAAAATACATATGAACAAGAAAAAATAAATATAAATCAAAATTCAGATTCAATAAAACAAAATAGAGAATATGATGAAAATGATATACCAAATAAAACAGAAGCTCAAATTCCATTAATGAAAATACCATTATCAATAATTCAAACAAAAAAACAATTACAATTATTAATATTAGAAAGTAAATTTTTAACAGAAGGAAAAACACTTTTAATTAATCCAGGAGGATTAATTGGTTCTGAAAGAGATGCTTTAGATGGAACTACTTATTTTGGTATTAATAATGTAAAAATATATTTATTTAAAATTAGATTGAATTAAAAAATGATTTTAATTTTCCTGAAGAAGAATCTAATATAGGAAGAAGACATTTTGAAATTAAATATGATATTGAAAATGATGAATATAAAATTAAAAATTTAAGTGGAAGTGGTTTATATATAAAAATTGATGAACAAATGATTTTAAAAAATGATTCTATTTTTTCTTTTTCATCTATTTTAATTTCTGTAAAAATTGATTTAAATGTAAATAATTTTGGAAGTACAATAATATTAAAAATATTATATGGAATAAAACAAAATAATGAATATGTATTTAATTCAAATGAAAAATTATTAATTAGAATAGGTAGATTAAAAACAAATGATATTGATATTGATTTTAATGATGAAAGTATTTCAAGATTACAAACTACTATTTTTTATGATAATAATAATTGGTATATTGTTGATGGAAATGGTAAAAAAGGAAGTTTAAATGGAACTTGGTTTTTTGCTAATGAATATAAAACTATAAATGAAGGTATGATTTTTAGAGCTGGAACTACTTCTTTTAAAGCTCATTTATTTTCTCCTTAATTTTTTTATCTAATGTTTTATTTAAATATATTATATTATATTATAATTTAATTTTTTCTTATATTTTTTACTTTTGTAAATCTTTTATTAAGGCATTTTTATTTTTTATATTTTTCAATATTATGTATTCTAATAATTTACGCTTTTTTCGAGGTAAATATTCAGGATTTTTATTATATTCTTTTTTCATTATTTTATAATATAATCTCATATTCCTTTCTTCATGATTTCTTTCTGATTTAATATTATCTAAATTGTTTATTTCTTCTTGAAGATCTTTTAAATCTTTTTCATTAAATAATTTTATTGAATTTTTGGATAATAAGGTATGAAAATAATTATATGATTCTTTTTCATAAAATTTTTTTTGTTTTGGCATATTTGCAACTAAATTTGAATCTAAATAAGTATCTATTTTTCCTTCTTTATGATTAAAATACATTAATTCATTATTTTTTGAATTTGTATATTTTTTATACATATTATTATCTAAACTATATTTATTTGATTTTTTTAAAGAATTAACTGAATTATTTGTTTGATTTAAATTATTTAAAATATTACATTCTATTAATTTATTCTTAGTTTCTATTTTATGATTAAATTTTATTCCATCTAAAATTATATTATTCATTGGAACATCAAAGTTAATATTTTCAAAATTTCTTTTTAGGTAATATGAAAAATTATCAATATTTTCATTATTTGTTAAATTTGTCATTTTAATTTTTTTAAAAAAATCTCCAATTAATTCATATCTATTATCCCAAGAATGTTCCAAATTATATTTCAAAATTTGTAATATTGGTTTATTATTTTTTTTACAAAACAAATTATAATTTTGAATTAAATTTAAAGGAGAATTAATAAAATTATTATATTGATTCTTTTTATTTTTATTATTTGTTTGATTAACTTTTTTTAATAAATTGTTATTAGAAAGATCAACACTATTAGTATGTTCTAAAGTTTTTTTATTTTTTGTTGTTTTTTTTTCACTGAAATCAAAATTTATTAAACTTGTATTTAATAATTGAAAAGAAATAGCTTGACTTTTATTTATTGGAAAATTAAATGAATTAAAAAGAGTTTTTTCTTTACTTTTTTTTATGTTATTTTTTAATTGATTAGTACAATCATTTAAAGAATTTATTTTTGGATATAAAGTTCCTTTTGTTAATAAAAATTTTTTTAAATTATTTTTTTTATTTTGATTGAAATAATTCACAAAATTTAAATTAGTTCTGTTTGGATTTGATATATTATTTAATTTATTATTATTATCATTTACTATTTTTAATTCATTTATTGTTTTTTCATTTATATTTGATTTTAATAATGTTGTTATCATTTCATTTTTAAAAATATTACTATTTGTTTGAAATGAAAGAGAATTATGCTTTTTAATTTTTTTTAAAGTATCTAATTTAATTTTAAATTCAATCATATTTTTTTGTAATTTGAATTTATTTGGGTCATTTTTCTTTTGAAAATGTTTAATTTTCATTAAAATATTTTCATTCATATTTATAAAATAACAAATATAAATTAATCTATAGAATTTTTTCTTTTTAATTAAAAAAAAAAAGAAACAAAATTTTGAATAAACTGAAATTTATAATATGATATTATAAATAACTAAAAAAAAAATGAATCAAATTTCAAAAGATAGTATTTATTAAAATGAAAAAATTTTCTTTTTTGTAAAACAAATATAAAAATAAAAAAAAGAAAAAAAAATAAATCAAATAAATTATAAAAAATAAAATTTATTTGACAAATTGTCTATCATCATTTAAATCATCTTTTCCAAAAATTCTTTTATTTCTTTTTTTCATACTTGAAGTAGTATGTTTAACATTTAAATGAACAAAAGGAGGAGAAACTAAACCAAAACTTTTACAAAGTAACATTAAATCTAATTTTTCCAAATTAAAAACTTCTTTATTAACTTGAGTATTATAAGCATGAATATAAGCTCTATAAGCATTAACAGCTAAATTATATAAAAACTTATCATTTCTATTAATTAATTTTTCTAATTGTTCTTGAACTTTTGCTAATTTATTATAATCAAATTCAAATTCTTGTATATTAATTTTATAAATTTTTAATAATCTAATAAAACCAATTTCATTAGGTAAAATCATTAATAAAGCCTTTCCAGTATTAAAAGCTCCTCTCGCAGTTCTTCCAACACGATGAAGATATTCTTCTGCATCATGTGGAGGATCATATTGAATTACCCAATCTATATTTGGAATATCTAATCCTCTTTGAGCCACATCTGTACATAATAATATTCCCTTTTCTAAAGAACAAAATTCAAAATATGTTAAAGAACGTTTTTGCTGTTTATAATCTCCTGTTATTGATAATACTTTTATATCTATATAATTTAATAATGATGAAAAATATTCTACTTCTTTACATGTTGAAAAAAATATTATTATTTTTTTATTTGGATTTTTCTTTATAAATGTAAATAAAAATAAAAATTTTTTATCTGCTGTTATTTTTATATATCCTTGTTCTAATGATGATACTGTTGGATCTTCATTTTCTTCTTTTATTCTTATATTTTCATATTGTTTCATTGATAATGTTATTAAATCTTCTACTTTTGGTGTTATTGTTGCTGAAAAAAGAAGTGTTTGTCTTTCTTTTGGTATTTTTTTTATTATTTCTGTCATTTCTTCTTCAAAACCTATTTTTAATATTTTATCAGCTTCATCAATAATTAACATTTGTAAATTAGAATATATAAATTTTTTAGTATTTATCATATGATCAAGTAATCTACCAGGAGTTGCTATTAATAATTTTGTATTATTTGATGAAATTTTTTCAATTTCTTTTTTTCTATTTCCACCTCCAATAACAAGAGTGCAAATTGTTCCATTATCTATTAAAATTTCTTTTGATAAATCATATAATTGCATTGCTAATTCTCTTGTTGGTGTTATTATTAATATTAAAATACCTTCTTTTTCTTTTTTTAATGTTAATATTAAATTTACTGCTGGAATTAAAAATGCTAATGATTTTCCACTTCCTGTTTTTGCTTGTCCTATTATATCTTTTAATTCTAATATTTCTGGAATTGATTCTTTTTGAATTTTTGTTGCTGTTATATAACCTAATGATTCTAATGTTGATATTAATTTTGGATGAAGAGGAAATGAAGAAAATTTTTTATCAGAAAAATATTCTGATGATGATTTATTTTTATTATTATTATCTAATTTTTCTGATTTTTCTATTTCTTTTTTTTCTTCTTTTTTTTCAGTTTTTTCCATTTTTTCTAATTTTTTTTCCAATTTTTCATTTTTGGTTTTTTTTATGTTTATTACTGTTTTTTTTGGGGTTTTTATTTCGGATTTTGACCTTTTTTCTTTTTTATCCATTTTTTGGAATAAAAAAATTAATTGTGAAAATAAATCAAATATTTAATGGAATATTTATTTCATTCAATTTATGAATGTCCTAATTGTGAAAAACATACTCCACAATCTGCTTATTATTTTATTCCAAGTGAAAAGGATGAATATCATAAATCAAAGTCTGGAAAAATTTTAAGATATATTTTTGATAAAAAAAATAAGAAAAATTACTTTGAATATGAAGAAAATATGTTTAATAATTTCCAAAAATATTTTAAAACAAAAACTTTAATTTTACCTAATTATTGGGAAGAAAGTGATACAAGAAGATTTCTTCAAGCATGTTATTTTGATATTGAAAAAACATATGAAAAAATAAAATCAAGTATAAATTATAAAATACCAAATTTACCTGGTAATTCATATCAAAATATTTTATCAAGTAGATTTTTATATATGCATGGATTAGATATTAATTATTGTCCTATTTTAGTTACAAATGTTAAAATTTTTATGGATATAATTGATCAATATCCAATTGAAAATTTTATTTGTGCCATTGATAAAATTATTTCTTATTTAATGGAACATTTTTTTATTCCTGGACAAGTTGAAAATTGGGTTATTATAACTGATTTAAAAGATATTTCTATTTGGGATCCTCCTATAAAATTATTAAAAATATTTGAATTTTTACAAACTAAATATATATTTAGATTAAAGTATCTTTATATTTATAATATGGATTCAATATTAAATTTCTGTTTTAATATTATTAAAAATTTAATTGATGAAAGAACAACAAATAAATTTAGATTTATTCGTAATCAAAATGATATTAATGAAATTGTTTTGACTAATATTCATTCATCTCAAATTGAAAGAAAATATGGAGGTGATGCTGATAATTTAGTTAATGAGTTAGAATTTCCTTTTATTTTACCAAAAGGAGAAATTCAAATTAAAAAAAATAGAAAAGAAATTATAAGTGAAGAAGAATATATCAAAAGATATAAAAATAATGAAATTTCTGTTTTTTCACCTTATTTAAAAAATAAGATTAAATTTTCAGAAATTAGTGATAAAAAGCCTATTATATATAATGGAATTGAATTTTATGAAGTTGATAGTTTTCCTTCTAGTAGGAAAAGTAATAAAAATGAAGGAGGATTTTTTAAAATTCATGATGTAAAAACAGAAGAAAAAAATAAAGATGGTAAAAATAATAATAATATTCTGAAAAGTAATAATAATAATAATAATATTAATAATAATTCTTATAATGATATAATATTTATTGATAATTATATAAAAAATAAAGATAATATTGAAAATATATCATATACTCAAATAAAAAATGAAAGTTCTGAAAATAGGGAAACTAGTTGTTTTAATTTTAGTGTGAATAAATTTAAAGAAATAAATAAAAAATATTTAAATTTCAATAATAAAAATAATTCTGCAAATGAAACAATGAATATAGTAGTTGAAAAAGAAAAAGACAACAAAGATTGTTGTAAAGATGAATGTATTATAATGTAAAAAAATAAATATTAAAATTATAGAAATTTTAACTTGGTATTTATTTAGTATAAATAAAATTATTATTAATTTATTTTTCCAAAACTTAATAAATAAAAAATGAATAAATATGTAATAAGGGATGCCCCAGTGTTCTATTATGACGGAGTTCCAGGTTATAAAGCAGGAGAATGGCCAGGAATAAAATCAAATAAATTTGAAAATACAAGAAAGATGATTCAACCTATTTCAAATGATATATTTAATTTTTCAAGTAAATTATTATATATTTAATTTTAATAGAAACTGAAACTATAAATTTACCTCGAAGAAAATTATTAGGTTTAAGACATTCTGAAGAATTAACTTTTAAACCAAGAGTTAAAATTGTTAATGTTATTGATGAAAAAAAAGAAAATCCAATTGTTCCTACTAAACCTCAATTAAAAGGTTTTTTTCCAAAAAAATATTTTTTTGAAAAAATTAATGAATATCATGATTTTAAAGAAGAAGAACATAATAAATTAATAAAACATAATTTATTTATAAATACTAAAGAACCAAATACTCTTCGTTCTACTATTTTAAAAAGTGGTTATCCAAAAGAATTTTATGATAATATTTCAAGAAATAGATTATTAGGTATTTCTTTTACAAAAGAAACTTTTGATTATTTGAAAAAAAATGAGACTCTTCCAATAATTAAAAAGACAAATGAATATTTAGAAAATAGTAAAAATATGTTAAAAGCAGTTGAAGAACACAAAATGTATATTTTGAAAAATAAAAAAGAAAATAGAAAAAAAGATATTAATTATGTAGAAAGTTTAGAAAATTGGGGAGTAGAAAATCCAAAAAAAACAAAATAAATATATTTTAGATAAGAATAATATAAATTTAATTTATTTATAAATTTTTACCATGTTGGATTTTTAAAAGGAATTAAAATTATTAAAAATTTTTTTTCATTTTAAAATAATTAAATAAATATCTAATTGAGTAAAAAATATATAACAAAATGTCAGATATAAAATATGAATTGGATAATGGAATATTATTTCATTTTATAAGATTATGTGCAATAATAGCAGGAATAAGTTTAATAACAGTATTAAAGCCTCATAGATTATATAAAAAACTTTTAACCTCAATTTTAGATTATTCTTTTAAATTTCATGGAGGAGATTGGAAAATTTATAATGTATTAATTTTAGTAATTCTATTCTATATAATATTATATCTTTTTCTTCAAATGCAAGTTTCACAATATGTTCCAGATACTACTGATTCATATCAATCTAAATTATCTAAATTAGATAAAAAATGGTTAACTGAAATGGAAATTTGGTTGACTTTCTTTATTATTGTTTGTTATGTTTCTGTTTATAGATGTGCAATGATTTTTAGCTATGAAAGTAAAATTCAAAAAGAAAAAGATGATATTAAAAAACAAATTGAAGAAGCAAAAAAAAATTAAATAAATTTCCATAAAATTTTTTATTTATTTAAGTTTGAAAATTTATAAGGAAATGATATAGTGTTTTTTTAAATATTTTTTTTTGTAATTTTTATTTTTTATTTTCAAATGTTATTAAAATGTATAAAAATAGATAAAAAACAAACTTTATAGAAAAACAAAAATCTTTAAAAAAATAATTTAAAATCAAGAATATGACTATAAAATAATTTTTTAAGTTCAAAAAATTTATTTCAAAAATTGAGTGAATTATTTTTATTAAATAATATTTCATTATTTTTAATTAATAGTTTAAATAAATTTTATTTAACGTTTATCTTCTATATTAATAAATTGTTCACGTCTTAAATTAAAAAGTTCATCAATAACTTCTTTAACAGCAAACAAAATTTCAACTTGAGGAATACTTAATAAATCTTTTCTGATAAAGAAATGTAAAATTAAAAAAGAAGAAAATAGTTTTTTAGGTTTAGAACTCATAATAAAATATTTCCATATAAGAACAATAGTTTGAATATCAAAAGTAGCAGAAGAAGCATTTAATTCATAAACATTTTTAACTATTTCATATGCTTCTTCTAAATATTTCATTTTTTGATTAGGTTCTCCTTCTAATTCAAAGAAATTCATACATCTTTTAAAATTTTTTTTAAAAACTTTTACATTATCTTTTAAATCATTTGTAAAAAAATTTTCCTCTGTTAAAGCAGTAAAATCTTGTTTATTTGAATTTTGTTCTTCATCATCATTATCATTTTTTATATATATTAATTTGAATTTTCTTCTTAAATCTGTGTCTTTTTCGGAATAATATTCTACAAAATTTAATCCTTTTTTTAATGCTGTTTTTAAAACATAATTAAAAACTTTTGTAACTACTCTTTCATCATTTAAAATAGATTCTTCAATATTTTTTTTTTTATCATCATCAAAAAATCTTGTAACATCAATATATTTAATCATTCTTTGAACTAATTCTTTATTTAATTTTCCTTTGTCATTCCTTTTTGAAAAAATATTTGGACAATTCCTTATTTCTAAACTTAAAGTATTTTCTGGATATTCATCATTGTTGCTCTTAACAATCTCAAAATTGTTCATACATTTATCTATAAGTTTTTGCTCTTCAACATATTCAATTATTTGTTTATTTAATTCATAACAAGACATATAATTTTTGTTTTTTTTCATCATTTTCTTTTTCATTTTTTTTCAATAAAATCAAATTCATATTATAAAAATCTTTTTTTGAAAATTTAATTAAATCTTCAATCTCACTTTCAGGTAGTAATTTTATTGTAGAATATAATTCATATAATTTTTGACTTTTTGCATCAATATCTAAAATTGAGTTTTCAAGATCTGATATCATCATCTCAAAAAGAAGTTTTCCATTATTTTCTTTATACCTTTCTTCAATTTGATTTAATAATGAAATAATTGTATTTCCATACCATTCAATTGATATATTAACTGTAATAAGTAAAGTTATAAGTTTTCCTTCTTTAATTAAAGACAAAGTTTTTTCTATAAAATCTTTCAAATCTTTAATTTCTTTTAATTCATAATCTTTTTCATTTAAATTTCTTATTCCAAATAAAAATACAATTAAATTTTCTTTTAAATGTTTAATTATTTCATTTTGTATTATATTATTTTTGTCTTTCTCCTTGTAATTCAAACATTTTATTTCCCTATTTTCAATTTCATAAGGGAAAATAAAATTAGGGTATATATAATAATTATAATAATTGTCTTCTCCTTTATCTAAAGAATAATTAAATTGTATACTTGTTCCTTGTATATTATTATTTATCTCAATAATTTTTTGAGGTATTGAATATTCACAACAATAAGAAAAATCTATTTGATTATCATTTATATTGTTTTTCAAAATATCCCAATTTTTATCTTTAATAAATTTTTCTACATTGTTTGGTAATGTTATACTATTATAAAAATCATCATCAAATATTTTATATATTTTTTTCAAATCTTTTTCAAAGAAAAGCATATTTAAAGGGGAATATATTATATTATTATTTTTTGTTGAATAAAATTCACCTTTAATAAATTGTTGAATTGCATAATTGATATAATTTGTTTTTTCTTTTGTTTCTTTAGAGATAACATTTTCTTCGTAAATCAATTCAAAATATGGAAAAGTATTTAATTTATATAAAAGATTTTTAAAAAAAATTTCTTCAACCAAAATCTTGAATAATTTTTTATCTTTTACTAAATCATGAATAATTTTTAAAATATATTTTATTAAATCTGGTATTTCTTTTAAAGTATTTCCTAAATTTAATAAAATATTTTCAACACATCTATAAGCAGTGTATATACTAAAAGTATAATGATAATAATAAAACTCCCCTGAAGAACCTTCATAAAAAATGTCTATAAGTTGATCCATTTCTAAAGATTTAGTTCCATTTTTAATTTGCTCCAATCTTTTGTTTTCCAAAATACTTTCATAATTAGTTCCATTATTTTTTTGCTTATTAAGATTTTTTAATTTTTCTTTAAATCTACCCTGCTCAACATTAAATTCTTCATTAAAAAAAGTTTTTTCATTTTTATCCATTGTATATTCATATTTTTTAATATTCTTTAATAATGTTTCTGCATTTCCTTTATCTTTTAAATTTTGCATTAAATCAAATAACCATTCTCCATTATTATTAAATTCAATAGTTTTAAATTCATAACTTAAAATCTTATAAAAATATTCTTTTATATGTTTTTGTTTATATAAATTTTTAAAAAAAAATCCCACTTTTTTGTCAAAAATTTTTTTAACCATTTCTTCTTGATTTTTTTCCCCTTCTATTTCTTTCAAAGCTTTTTCCAAAAAACAAAAAAAAAAAATCAAAATATAATCTTCTGTTTTTTTTTCTGTTATAGAACTTCCATAAAAAAAATTTATAAAAAAATCAAATAAAATTTCTGCATCTTTGTTTTTTAATTCTTCAGCTGATAATATTTTATAGACATCTTCTGGTTTATTATATAATTCTGTTAATAATTGAAAAATATGAGAATTTTTCTCTATTTCTTTTTCAATCATTTTCTCTTTTTCAATCATTTCATTATCTTTCTCTTTCTCTTTCTCTTTCTCTTCCTCTTTCTCTTTCTCTTTCTCTTCCTTTTCTTTTTCCTTAGTCTCTTTCTCTTTATTAAATTTTGCTATTCTTAAATTTACTCCTTTTTTTTTTTCTTCTTCTGAATTATTGTTTTTTTCTATTTTTTTTTTTTCTTCTTCTAATTCTAAAGTTAAAATATCTGAATAAAATTTCAAAATTTTCCATTCTAAATCTTCTCTTAGTTTTTTATCTTTAGAATATACTAAATTGTTAAATATTTATTTTACAAGAAACATATTTAGAAGATTCTAGTTTAATTAAACCTTGAAGATCTTTCATTCTTTTAAAAATTTCATTCCCTTGTTGAGATGATTGTGATTGTTTATTATTTTCCATTTTATTTCAGAATATACAATATAAATATAATTTAAATTGAATAAATAATTAATTCAAGGTATAATAAAAATAAAATATATAAAGTTTTTCAAGATTTAACTTTTAGACTCTTATAATTTTAAAATTAATTTTATAAAGTTTTTTTTTATTTCAATTATGGAACATTTGAATAATAAAATTTTTAACTGACTTAATTTTTATTATAGATAATTGTTATTTTGTAGAGAAGTTGAAATTTTAAAGATTTGAATTGTAAATGAAAGATATTATGAAGAATAAAAGTAAGATATATATATATATTTAATTTATAAAAACAATTTATTTATTAAATATTTAAATAAATTTATAAAAAAATTAATAAGCCATAATATACTAATTATTAAAATTGTAAATGCAATCTACTTATTCATTTTTACTTTAATAACTGGAATTTTTTTTTGAATTATCTTTTTATTATTATTATTATTAGTACTAAGAACAATTTTCTTATTAGAATACGGTGTTAAATTTCTATTATTGAAATTAATAGAACTATTATTCATATTTACTGTACTATTAACTGAAATTGTTTCTGAACTAGAATTTTTAATATTTGGAGTACATCTTAAATTATTATTTGAATAATAATCTTCTAAATCACTTACAATAATTTCAGGTTTAATTATTGGTCTATTAGGATTGAAATCTAAATATTCAAATTCTTGAATTTTATTATTATTAGTAATAACAATTTGAGAAGGTTTATTATGAAAATTATCAATATTTCTTCTATTACATAAATTCCCTGAATTAAATTTTTTTTCATTTTTTAATTTTTCTTTTACAGATTTAATAATTCCCATACTTTTTTTAGGTTCATTACTATTATTAACTAAATGATTATAAGTATTAAAAAAAATATTATTATTATCTGAATTATTTCTTTTTTTATTTGTAATATGATCAATAGTATTTTCATTACTTAAATTGGAATTTGCTTTTGTAATATCAGAAGCTCCTCTTTCATTATTAAGAAAATTATTAAAAGTTTTTGAATAAAACATTGATTGAGTTAAATTTTTTGACATATTTTTTGTTAAATAATTTTTTCTAAAATATTCATTTTCTTGTTTAAGTTTTTCATTTTCTTTTTTTAATTTATCTTCACTTAATAAAGCTTCAAGTAATTTTCCTTCTGTATATGATTTAGAATCTTTTAATGTTTTAATTAATTGCTGATTTGTTTCAAAATTTTTTTGCTTTTTTAAAATTTCATCAGTTCTTTCTATTGTATTTTTTGGCTCATATTTTTTTTCTAAAATAATTAAATTTAATCTTTCAATTTCTTCTATATAAATCTTTATTTGTTTAAATAAAATTATAAAAAGAGAACTTTGAGTTTTTTCTTGTTTATTTTGATTTGATAAATATTTTTCAGTTTCTAAATAAAATTTTAAATTTAATTCATCTATTTTTCTTTTAAAATTTGAAGAAGAATCTCTATAAAAAATATTTAAAGAATTTTTATTTAAATTATCTAATAATCCTGATAAAACTTCATTTGGATCTTTTTGTTCTCTTTTAAGACCACTTAAAGAATGATAATTATGTTGATTTATTTTTAAAGGTCCTCCAGTTGAATTTATATTATCACTTTTACATAAACGACTTAAAGAAGAAGGTGTTTTTTTTTGTTTATCAATAATATTATTAGACATTTGTAATAAATTTTTATCTTATTTTTTTTGATTTATTTTAAATATAATTATTTTAAAATTTAAAAATAAATTTAATTTTAATTTAATGCAAAATTCTGGTAATTCAACTATTAATTTATCTAAAGGATCAAGTAATAATTCTTGGAATGTAGATACAATTTTACTTGATAAAGATAAAGAAATTATTAGTCTTTCAAAAACTAATAGAGATTTAAATAAAAAAATAAATAATTTAAATAAAAATATTGATGAAAAAGATATGAATATTTTAACATTAAAAACAGAAATTTCTTCTTTGGAATTAGATAAAAAAACTAATTTAAATAAAATAGAAAAATTAAATGAAAAAATTAAAACATTAAATATTGAATTAGAAAAAAGAAATGAACAAATACAAAATATTTCAATTGTTACTGATAAAAAATTACATGAAATAAATTCAGCATTTAATAATCATTTACAAGATTATTCAAATATACTATTTCAATCTCAAAATTTAGAAAGAGAAGTTTCTGATTTAAATGTTAAATTAGATGATAGAGAAAAAAAAATAAATAATTATCAAAAAATAATTTCAGATTTAGAAAATGAAATTAAAAAATTATCTGAAAATAACAAAGATAATTTAAATTATATTAAAATTACTAATTTTGATAATGTAATTTCTAAATCTGAAACATTAACTTTTGGACCATTAATATCAAAAGAAAATGAAAATACAGAAAATAATAATCTTGAAACTAATAATTTTGAAAAAAATAATTATATAAATTTATTAGAATTCTTAAAAAATCAAAATGAAAAAATTGACAATTATATAAATCAAAATGAAAAAAATAACGAAATAGAAAAGAAAAAATCAAATGGTTTTGATTTAAATGATTTTGAAACAATAAAAAAGGATTTTGAGAAATCATTAAAAAAACTTTTGGATTTCAAATTTAGTCCAGAATTTTTAACTCTAAATCCTGAAAAAAATTTAGAAAATATTTCAAATAAAAATAATAAATATGAATTAGAAATTAATCTATTAAATAATGAATTAAATGAACTTAAATTTAATATAAATGAATTATGTGAACAATATATAAATAATTTTAATTCATTTTATACACAAAATATTATAGATATATATGATAATATGACTATTCCTGATATTCAAATTTATGAAAATCCAGAAGATAATTTAAGAAATATAATTAATTATCAAGATTATTTATTTAATATTTTACTTAAAAATTCAATTTCAAATTTAATAAGTCCAAAAAAAACAGAAAATGAAGATAAACATTTTAACAATGATTTATTTGATATTTCTCAATCAATAAATAGTAATAATAATGAAAATATAGAATTAAAAAATAAATTAATGGTTATTTCTGATTTACTTCAAGAAAGTAATAAATGTTTAGCAAGAAGTCAAGAAGAAAATAAAGAATTATTAGAAAGAAATAGAGCCCTTGAATTAAGATTAAATATGTTAAATATTAATTATGATAATAAAGAATTATATAATAATATTAGTTTAACAAATCCTAATGAAAGAAAAAAACAAATGTTAATTCAAGAATTAGAAATCAAAGATTTACAAGTAAAATCTTTAGAAAAATTATTAAATCAATTAACATACGGAAATAAAGAAAATTTTGCACCTTATAAAGGAAAAATTGTTTCTAAAGATAAATATAATGAATTAATGAATGTTAATATTATAGATAAATCCTTTCAAAAAAATGACAAATATGAAAAAGAATTAAATCATTTTTTAAATAAATTAAATAGAGATTTCATAATTGATTCAAATGGTTTAAAATATTTTAGTAAAGAAAATAGTTTTAATGAAAGTATAGTTACAGGAAGTGCAAATTATATAGATGAATCAATTCAAAATTTAGATTTTATAGGAAAAATATTTAAAAAAAGCACATAAATAAATAAATATATAAAAAATAATATTTTTAAATAAAAAGAAAAAAAATAAAAAAAAAATAAAAAAATTTGATTTTAATATATAAAAAAATTAATCAATACCATCAGTTAAAGATTTCATAATTTTAAAGTTATCAATTCCTTTATCAGTTTCATTTTCAACATAATTAACTTCATTTTTAAGAAATGGATATTTTTCATAAGTATGAGGATAATGTATATTATCTAATTGCTCAGCAAGATCAATTTCAACAATCATTTTTTCTTTAGTACCACATAATAATTTACCATAACTTTCAACACAAGCTAAACAAGTAACTTCATTTTCTTTTTTAATAGTTAAAATTAATTCTTCTTTTTCATATTTCCACAATTGAATTTTTTTCATATTAGTACAACTAACTAAAATACCAATTTTAGGTAACATTAAAATATCATGAATTCTAACACCTAAACCATTTAAATTTATATCAGGATCATTTAAAGTCATTAATAAAGTAGTATTTTGAGAACTTTCTTTAGGAATATTCCATATATCAATATAACCATCAATTCCTCCTGAAATTAAAAAATTTTTATCAAATGTCATACATGTTACACTACTATTATTTCCTTTAATTTTATCTATAAAATTTCCTTTTTGATAATCCCATAAATATATATAATAATCATCTACTCCAGAATATATTGTTTTATTTGTATGTTCTGGTTGATATGCTACTACATTAAATTTTAATTCTTGTTTTGCTAAAGATGATGAATTTATTACTTGTTTTATTCCTGGAATACATTTATAATTTTTCATTTCTGGATGATATTTTTTATCACCTTTTTGTACTTGATTTAAATTTAGAGGATTAAAACTATTTTTAAAATTTGGAGGTTTATTTTTAATTAATATATCATCATATTCATTTTTCTTTTTTGATTCTTTTATTTCTGTTTTTTGAACTTCCCAAATAAATATAAATCCATCTATTGAACATGATATCATACATTCTTTATAATATTTATCTTTTCCTCTTATTATATATGATATCATATTTGTTACTATATTTTTATGTTTAAAATAATTTTCATATGAATTTTTTAAATATTCACTTCTATTTAAATCCCAGAAAAATACATTTCCAATATCAGTTCCAATTGCAATTAAAGAACTATCATTTAAATAACAAATTGTAGAAACTTCTATATTTTTTTTTGCTAATTCTGGTCCATTTATTAAATTTATACATTCCATTGTTAAAAAATCCCAAATTTTAATAACGTTATCATAAGCACTTGAAATAATTTTAGCATCTTCAATAATTTTATCTTCAATTTTATAAGGTTCAATAACAAATATTTTAATTAATTCAGCATCATGATGTTGAACATTTGAAACTTTTGCTTTTCTATTTACTTTAAATATTGTAACATAATCTTCACAAACCATTAAAATATGTTCTTGTTCAGGAAAAATTTCTAAATTTTGAATACAAAATATTTTATTAGTCATTGCTTTAATTTTAAATTCAGCTTTATTAAATATTTTAATAAATGTAACATTACCTAAATCATCTCCAACAATTAATTCTTGAGTAAAAGTATTTATAGTTAAAGCACTAAAATGAGTTTTTGAATTAGAATTTGCAATTTCAAAACTTTTTTGTTTATTTTTTGTATTATAACAAACAATATGATTATCATAACCAACACTATAAATAATATTATCAAAAACACTATGAACAACTTTAATAGTTCCCCATTTTTTATGTAAATTAGTTCCATACATATAATTAAAATTATTTTTTTGATATTCACTATTATTACTTTTTTCTCCTTTATATTTAAAATAATTATCATCAATAAAATGATAAATAATAACTCTTCCTTTAGTATCTCCTGCAAATAATTCAATAACATCAGTTTCTTTTAAACTTAAAGTAGAAATCCAAAAAGGTAAATCTTTATCTTTATTGAGAAAAATATGAAAATCTCTAATAACAGAAATGCATTCAAATCTAGGATTTAAAATTTTATCAAATTTATCTTTCATTTTAAAAATTTTCATAGTCATATCACTAGAACTAGAAATAAGCATAGATCTACTTTTACAAAAAGCTAAACTAATAATAGTACCTTTATGTTCAAGTAAAGTTTTAATATGATGAACCATATCTTTTTCTCTTAATTCAGGATCTCCTTGCCATAATTTTATTGAACCATCACATCCTCCTGAAAAAAGAACTGGAACATTTTCTATTAATTCACATATCATTGTATTTACTGGTCCTTTATGACGAAATTGATCATAACATCTATATTGAGTTATATCCTCGTATTTTCTAAATAAATGCTTTTGCTTAAATATTGTTAATGTACATATTGATCCGTTTGTAAATCCTAAATATATTATTAAACGATTATCTATTGGAAATGATGTTGCTGATGAAAATTTTTGAATACGAAATTTGTCAAAAAGGATTGTCTGCTTTGATGTTGTAAATTTGGAATCTTTTGAATGGAAGTTTTTTTCTTTTAGTAGTTCTATCATTTTTTTTTTTTTTTATTAATTTTTTGAAAGTTATTTTTTTTTAAATTTTTTTTTGGGGTTTTTTTATCTGTTATTTAAATGTTCAAATAATATATTTATAACTTTAATTTTTTATATTGTAATATTGATATGTTATTTTTAATAATTTGAATAAAAAACAAAAGAAAATATTGAATTAAAAGATAATCATTTTCAAATTAATCTTACTATTTCAATTTTATTAAATTATAATTTATTTAAAATTAAATATTAAAAATTAAAATAAAGAAAAATGTTTTTAAAATTTAAATAAAGAAAATTTTTATTTATATAATTCTTTTTTTTATTCTAAATTATTTATTTCTTATCAGTAATCATATAAATTTTTATTCTATATTTCAAAATTAATATTTATTTATTTTTTGAAAAATATAGTTTAAAAAAAATGTAATGAAAGAGAAGAAGAAGAAAAACAATATCTTCAAAAAAAATAATAATTTGTTTTTTAATTTTCAAATTAATTAACAATCATATTGGATTTTTTCTTTCTTTAGAAATAAAAAATCAATATATTCAAACCCTTTCTTTTTTATTTATAATTGAAATGATTTTTTTTTAATAATTATATTTATATTCATCATATTATTTCATTATTTATTTTTATTCTTTTAACTTTTAACAATTTTGTATTGAATTGAAAGTTTATCAAATATCTATAAATTATTATCTGTAATATTGTTCAAGGTTATAGTTTTTCTTTTTGTATGTTATTAATTGAAAATATTAATGAAAATATTTTATTGATGTTTATTTATTAGGAAGTATTTTTGGAATATTTGAATTTATATATTATTATCCCCAATTTATCATACATTTAATATTTTATTATATATTTAAATTATAAACATTAATAAAAGTTTAATTTTAAATCAAAAAAATATATTTTTAATTAATCAAATTTATGATTTTCATTTTTAAATTTATAAATTTAAAAATAAAATATTTACCATTAATAATATATATTTTTTATCAAATATAAATTTAAAAAAGAAAATCATAAAATTGATTAATTAAAAATATATTTTTTTTATTTAAAATTAAACTTTTATTAATGTTTATAATTTAAATATATAATAAATTGGGGATATATTAAATTTGGTTTAGAGCAAGAAAAAGAAAATATTAATGATTTTAGTTTATTTAATTATTATTTTTCTAAATTATTTTTTAAAATTGAAAAATATTTGGAACAATTCATTCATAATTGATTTTATTTCTATTTTTATTGTTAAAATAATTAAAAGTTCAAAAGAAACAAAAAAACTAATAGAATTATTGTTTTCTTTATTCAGTATTATATCATCATTAATATGTTTAGAAATAATTGAAATTTTTGTGAATTAAATAAAAATACTCAAAAAATATTGATAAAAGAGCTCAAAAAGAAACAAATTTAGCATTCATAGGTTTTTGATAAATAATAAAGAAAAAGTATAAATATTAATAGATTTTATTAAAAATACAATTATTTAAATTAATAATTTATGTTTATTTATTTGATTATTTTTTTATTTTTTAATTATTTTTTGTTATATTATTCAAATTGATGTTTATTTAAATTTATTATTCTTTATTAAATAATTAATAAATTAAAAAGAATATTAGTGAAATAATTTTTTATCAAAAATACTTTAAAGGGGTGGATTATTAAATATATTATTAAAAAGAAATCATTAAGAAAATGATGAAAAATGAAATAAAAAGATTTAACAATTAACACATAAGACTTGCTTAACAAAAGGTATTGTTTAGTTTTGAATTATTCAAGGTCTTTCAAAAAAAGGAATTATATTTTTTAAGAATAAGATTATTTTATAATAATTTAAGGGTTTTTCTTTAACCAATTCATCAAACAATTATTTTTTATATTTTATAAAATATATCCTTTATTTCAAAATAACTACCAAAAGAATTTGATGAATTAGAATAAATTAGGAAAATTATATAATGATTTAAAGATTCTAAAGATATTCATTATGAAAAAGATTTATATAAATAAAAAAGTAGTTAATAGTAAAAATTATATTTTTGAATTCAATGGAAAAAAGATTAGAGCTAGGATTTTAAGTTCAAAATATTTATTATTCATTTATGAAATAAAAAATATATTAATTTAATAGATGAATAACATATTGAAAATATAAATTTATATTCAATTTATAATAGTGGATCTTATTAATTCCTATCTCTAAATATTTTATTTTAAGATATAGATAAAAAAGTTTTAAATAATAATAATGGAAATTGTTTTATGTGAAAGTATTAGTTTATCATTAAATTTCTTCAAATTTTTGAAAGATTTTTCATTTAAAATGTTATAACTTTAAATAATTATATGTTACTAATTTATTTAAATTATATTTATTCTTCAATTTTAATAAATTATAATTTAATTTGATAATTTATTATTAAAAATAAATAAATATTTTTTTAAAAAATTTACCTGGGGATTGGGGATTGGGGATTGGGGATTGGGGATTGGGATTGGGGATTGGGGATTGGG